>VDFB02014150.1:89354-147600 GCA_007258455.2 Sequoia sempervirens
TATGGGAACTCTAGGCATGCCTTGTTCATTTTTAGGAACATTATCCTAAGACTTAAGCAAGCCCAATTTTCTAGACCTTCTAACTAGGCTGGCAGACACACTGGGTTTACTCATTTTCATAGAGTACAAAATGGGAACAAGGAGACTCAATTTTTCAGGAAAACTCCTCACCAATTTATTCTTAAAAGATTTATGTGGAATCAAAACACTCAAACCCTCACAATTCAAGTATCAGCTCTAAATATTTTTGCAGACTACAGAACCCTCATCACTCCAAGACTTTAGAACTGACAAAATAACTCATATGTAATTGAAACAAGCAGGTATGAGTACTTACCTGTAAAAAGATACCTTAATTCCTCTATATCTCCCTATTCCATCTTCTTCATGAACTCAAAATTAATTTTTGATTGAAAAATTATGAAGGAAATATGGCTATTGATCTCCATTATATTGAGAAACTTGAGCGTCCTTGCCATTAATTCTTGAGGAAGGCTTGTGCAAGTGATATGACAATCAGTCGCTCGATTTTGAATCTAAGCACTTGATCACCCATTGAGATGGATTGACAGATAATTACAATTAAAATAATTGATTATGAAAAACCAACTACATGCACCTTTTTCCTTTGTCTAATCAGAAAAACCCATGTCGATAGATATCCACTCTGTCAACACACTTAATTTCACACTTAGTAATTAAGAAAGCCGGTCATGTCATGTTTTCCTACTTGCCCGTGGAAAATAACCCACTTGTAATTCATCTTAATAAGACTACAGGGAATGGTCATGATTTAATCTTAGATTATCAACTCTTACATTTCCTTCTTTTAATTTCACCTTATTGTGTGTACCATTATTTGATAGAATTGACGATCATTATCAAAAGCAATCCTCCAATCTTGAACACGTGCCAAGGAAATTAATTAAAAATGGTACTATTTTATCCTATATGTTTTCTCAGCCAATTTTATCAATATTTGGTCCTTACTAATGTTAATTTATCCTTTTATATCATTCCACGTGGCCATAGCCCACTCCCCCATTGAGAAGCAACAGGTACGAGTGGGCCCCTCATGGGATGGCATGGAGTGGTCAAGATTTACCAACGTCACTGCCATCAATCGTTGGTCCTCGCTCCATAAAGAATTTACTATCTCTAAATCTAGGTGGGTCCCTCCATGAAGCAAGAAGTGTCAATCTTCCCGCTAGCCCATGACATTTCTTTAATATAAAATAAGATCGAATGAGGTGGCAGGAAGCATCAAAGATTAAGCTGCATCATCTATCCACCACCGTCGATTTGATTTTAATATCATTTGAAGATCATTTAAAGTTATATGTTTGGTCAATGTAGAAGATATGTGGCTTCCGTCCACCAGCTCATGTGATTATTTTAATGAGGAATAAAATGAGACAACAAAGTGGGGAACGGTGGAGATTTGCTTGCGGTGATCAAATGGTCAATATAAAACCTAATATTTGCACATGGAAAAAATGTTAGTTTTAAGAAGAGGGAATCACTAGGAAGATGAGACCAAGACCCATGTGATTAAGGGCTTAAGACTTAAGTCATTTTAAAGGGAATATTTCAACTAATTTAGGAAATGTTAAGATGATGGTATAACAAGGGATGATCGACAAACCTAGACCAAGGGCTTGGCAATGACACGCTTCTGATGGCTTGAGTCGTGACTTTAATGACTTATAATAGGGTATATCAAATCAATGAAGGAATAGAACGCCTAGGGAAAAAGATTATAAATTTTTTAATGAGGGCTTTTGAACTAAAAACCTAAACCCAACCCTAGGGCATAGATATAATGGATCAATTCAATTTTTTGCAAAATTTTGAGATGGAACATGAAATATTTTTTTAGGGGTTCCATCAAATCCATTTTGTTATGAGATCACCTCTTGTAGGTCTATCAAGCATTCAAGGTATCCATCAATCAACTTGTGTGTGGCATCTCTTCTTCAAGGGTTTTCACATCAAGGTAACATTATCATTTGTCTTTTATCAATTTTAGTCAATCATTATTGTTTTAGCCTCTACCCAACCTAGGGTATACTCTCTTGATCATCATCAATCACTAATTTGGAGGTATAAATACCAAAGTTGGGTTTTGACTTAGGTAAGCCCCTATATAATACAATCCTTTCCCTAATTTTCATACATGTGAAGGCCAAATCTCTAGAGAATATAGCATGTGACAATTTGGGAGAATAAAGTGTAGAGTACAACCTACAACCCAAAATTTGTAGATCTAGTAAAGATGCAATCCCGTCTAGGGTGCATTGCACCCTTGTCCTCAAAATTTAGGCTCAAAATCATTATGCAGGTTCCTCATTGTTATTAATTCTTAGATCTAGGTTAGTTTTGTAACTTTTCCTTTTTGCGTGTCTGCTAAATTGCATTTTCAGATCTAGGGTTGTATGCCAAATAGGCTTGTTAAATCACATGTCAAATTTATCATCCTCACACAACTCAAGTCAATATAAACACTAGGGAGTTGGCTCTCCATTGTGGAAGCAAAATCTAATCATCAAAATCCTAGTTAATTAATGTTTGAATATTGAGTCAAATAAAAAGGAGATAATCTTAGTTATCCTAATTGGATCTAGGATCACTTTTTCTACTCAAAATTATGGTGAACCTGACATATCATGCACTTGAAATTTTATGATTTTAATTACATACATTCTAAAAATTAATTCAAACCCTAGGTGCTTTGAATATCTTTCATTCATTCATTTTCAAAACTATAACTTTCATTAAATGTTCATCATAAATTAAAATTAAAAAATTACAAATAATTTGATTTAAATTGCATAATTTTAGATCTGATTTTTTCTTATTAGGGCTTAGATCTAAGTTATTTTTTTGATTATTTTACTTACAATATTATTTTATCATCTATGCATTCATATTTTAGTAAAAACATTGAAAAAGTGAAGAAATACATAGTATTTTCATTTCAAAAGATCAAAATAATTTCTTTTCTATATTTTTTGGAAAAATTAGTCAATTACATGATTTAGTTTTTTAATATTATCATGAGAACATATCCAATTTCTCTAAAAAAGATATCAAAAATTGTATGCATGTATGTGATTTATTTAGCAAAATTAGGTTTTTATGCATTTCCTAAAATTTGTTCACTTCCAGACCTAAACCTCTAAAACATAGGATACTCAAATACTATAGTTTGCTTCCAAATTTTTAATTTTCTAAAAGAATATGTTTTTTTAGGGTGTGTCACACCCTTTTAAAGTTATTTTGGGCTAAAAATTATTGCGAAAATATCTATAAGTGTTCTTCATTAAGATATGGTTCTTGTTTTGGATTTTTTTGTTGCAAACTATTTGATTTTAATGAGCATCACTAATTTGATCCATAGGACATAAAATAATGTTTTCATTGAAAAAATATTTTGTTGTCATAATTGATGTTCTATTGTTAGATCTTGTTAGGAAATTAAAAAAAATAATATTACAAACATGTGAAAATGAGTTTCTCTCTCTGAGCCTTTTTTATTTTTCATTGATCCCTCTCCCAATATATCTCCTAATTGTGGGGGTGTTTTTGTGCAAGAGGATACATTAATTTAAAATCATGAAAATCATGTTTTTTCTTATCCCAACATCTCCCCTACTTGTGAGAGTATCTTTGTGTAAGAGGATCCAATCATTGAGAACCATAAAAATCATATTTGTTCCTCTCTCTTTACCACTCCTACTTGAGAATGTATCATGGTACAAGAGGATGTAATTGTTGATACATTTCATTCTTCAATTGATCTAGTAAGATGGATGGCATAAATGAAGATTATAAAATGAAATTAGATCCACCATCAATAGAATATTGTCAAAAAGTAATTAACTCAGTTAAAGTTATGAACAAATTAGACCTCCTTTAATTATTGGACCACCTAAAACACATCTCATAATAGGACCTACCAAACCTCATGGTTGTTAGTGTGAATAATTTAATATATTCACTATACTTAAGTGTACTTAGGTATATGAGATTAGACAACTTCATGTCTAACCTAATGTGTAACATTTAAACCTCTAGATGCTACCAAATTATTTTTTCAACCTCATGCACATACCTTTTGAGGTTGGAAGAATTTCCATCTCAACTCAAATGTCAATCAACACTTGGCACACAAGTTTGATGACTTGGTCATAGAGGTTGTTGGTTTGCACACTCCAAGTGTTCCTAAGGTTGACACTTATATGACACTTGCCTACTCTTCTATGTCGCTTCATGGGGAACTTGTAAATTCACCTCATAGGTGGATTGCCTCATTCTTGCCTATATAAGAAAGGATTTGTACTCAATGTTACTTGGGTCAACTAAATACAATCTTATGTATTGTTCATTGTTCTTATCATTTTATTTCCTAGATCTCCTAGTTTATTATAATGGTCATATCCTAAACTTTGCAAAAAATCTCACTAGTAATCATGTACACCAAGATTTGTTGAAGCAATGAATTTATCACGCACTTGCTCACACATGTGAGACTGGAACATGTAATAAGAAACCAATTAATACAACATCGATTCCATTAACCCAACCATATCTTCCACCCCCACCTTTTCTTCCTCATAATAAAGGTAAATAATATGATCTTGTTGAGTAACTTCATAATACTTTAGCCAATATCTCCATATGGTATGATCCAAGAGGCTTTGCAAAAGATTGATATCTCACCTTCTATCAAACGAAATGATGTAGCAACCTTGTTTAATTATATGCAAGAAAAAATTCTAGATATTAAACTCCCTCAACATGAATCACTGTCTCTTTAGATCCCAAACAAACATGAATCTTTAATGATAATGGTAGTCATTAAAAAAATTAGGGTTAAATGTACTCTTATTGACAATGGATCATGTCTTAATGCTTGTAGCATTTATTTTCTAGATAAAATTAGTGCATATACGAATCTCATAGAACCTAATGATCTTTACATTAATTTCTTTGATAATGTTAGTAAGAAACCATTAGGAATTATAACCCTACCCATGGTTCTACTTACACTTGTACGTATCATGTCAGGACCTCTTTCATATAATCTTCTCCTAGGTAGACTATGGATTCATTCCATGAAGGGAGTGCCATCTGCTTTTCACTTTGAGATGAAGTATGAATATAAGAAAAAAATATTTATGGTAGAAAAGGATAAAAAAACTTGAAGCCTATTCACAAGTTGAAGCCTAACGTAACACTTCCAAATCTCTTAATACTTTGATCCTAACTATAGTAATGAAAAAAGTAGCCTTTTTCCTTACTTTGTTTGATAATTGACATTAAAAATGAATTAATGATGTCTTGGAGTGGTGTTGTAATGTGTTGTACACATTCACACTATTCTAGGACCTTTCTTTGACTAAAACATTCCTTAATTGATCCTTTACAAGGGTGTTGTAAAGTGTTGTAACACACTTTCACACTTTTCTAGGATGTATTTGCTTAATTAAGCCTAATGGGACCCTTTTTGAATAAAATGTACATAATATGTACCTTGTTTAAGTGTTGTATAGTGTTATAAAGCACTTTAACATTTATCTAGGTGGTCATTAATTAATTGAAGGTAATTGGAGTAATCAACCCCTTTTAATTCAAATTTAAGCCTTAATTTTGACACCTCCCAAAGATCTATCGTGACACTTATAATTTAATTAACAAAATATTTCATTGGGAAATGTTTGGTCTTGGTAAATTGTGCCAAGATCCATTCGCCCTAGGTGGCGAATGGGTCCTCCCTTAACATGACCCCCATTTTTCAGTTGATCCAAAATGGGTTTTTATCCCTCTTTCAATTCCTTGGAGTTAGGTCCTGGTAAACTGAGCCAGGACCCATTTTCCCAAGGTGGAAAATGGGTCCTCCCTTAATGAGACTCCCTATCTGAATTTCATTAGACTAAGAATTTAATAATGTTTCTTTCTAGATCTGGTGTAAACCTTAATTATTTGAATTTTAGGTTTAATGTCCTAATTTAGTATAAATAAGGGGTTAATTCACCTAGTTTCCTCCTAAGCAATCCTAGACTTTCAATAACTCATGCATTATATAAAATTGGATTTCACAAGAGCATTTCAAGAGCATTTTTAAGGCATTTCAAGGAAGATTTCAAGAGTTTTTAATATTGCAGTGATTCAAGACCATGTCATCATGAAAAGGGTTTAATGCATTCATGCATGTGGTTGAGCTAAGATAATTAATGTTGCATTGAGGATTTATTTACAAGCATCACTTCACATCCAAGATCTACATTCTTCATGGCCACTACATGTTAGTTTGTAGATTTGTTTCACAAGGCATTATCCAAGGTGATATCAATTGCATATTTCATGTTTCATGCTTCATTCCTTTATTTTGTCATTTGGTTTAATTACCTACAAGGGGTTTGACTAAGGAAAACCCCTATTCACTAAAAAAAAAGGCTTTTTTCCCTTGAATGTGTGTAGGTTTATAGGTTGAAGATCAAGTGGAGCAACTTTGTGGAGAAAAAGTTGTCAAGGTTGAAAAGATGTAAAAGTTGTCATTCGAATTGCAAAATAAAATAATCAAAGATATAGAATTGCATACAAAATTTGAGAAGTTGATAATAGGGAATTTGAGAGTGCAAACATCAAGGAACACAACCCTAAAATTAGTTTTTCAAAACCCTAAAAGGACCCATTTTCCATTGAGGGCGAATGAGTTCTCTGTAGCTCAAAAACATCAACTTTTTGGCCAAGTACACAATTTTTATGCTCTAAGAACTTCCCCCATAGTTGCTATAAAAATTAGGTATAATTTCTTATTGTTATTTGCATCTTTTTTTCCTCATAATTGTATGTTTCATAGCATTAAAAATTAGTGGTTCATCACTTTGATTGACTCATTTTAGTGAATCCTATATTTTTACATGAAACACCAACTTCAAAGGTAGAGCCTATATATTTTGAAGATAATGATGATTATATTTAACCTATAACAAAAATCTTAGATGATTATTAGGGTTTATTTGATTTTACACACTCCTAAAATTTGAAAAAGTACATAAAACAACCTAAAATTTATAGTTTTCACCTCTTTAAAACCTTGATTTGGGAACCATTTACCTTTACTAGAGAATGAGTCCCTGATCAGGATGAGCCTATACCTTTTGGCATCTAAAGGAGATTCATATCAATTTGTTAAGAAATGTTGACAATTTTAGATTTATGAAGACTTGATACACACACTAGCTCAAGAACTTTAGTTGATAACATCACCATGGCCTTTTGCCCAATGGGGACTCGACCTCATAGGTAAGATCCACCCCACTTCATCCAAATGCCACAAATTCATTATCACCATGACCAAATACTTCACCAAATGGATTGAATACATTCCCATGACATACATCACTCACAAAAAATATCAAAATTCATCCTTAACTATATCACTTTTTGGTATGGTGTCCCTCAGTCCATTATCATTGATAATATTTATCCATATAGGAACAAATACGTCCACCAAATTTGTGATAAATTCCATATCCAACATCACTTCTCCACCCCATACTATCCACAAGGTAATGACCAAGTTGAGGTGTCTAACAAAACTATTATCAAAATCCTTAAAAAAGAATCTTAATGACACTAGTTGTGATTGACACCTAGAGCTTAATCCTACCTTATGGGCCTATCACATCAGTATTCACACTCCCATGTATGTGTCACTCCATATTCACTAGTCTTTGGTTATGAAGATATCTTACCTATTAAGGTTAAATTTCCTTCCTTAAGGGTGTCCTTGCAAGGGAAGATTGATGATGAAGAATACCATATATCTAGGCTACATGAGTTGGAACTACTAGATGAATAGAGAAAAAAATGCATTGGTTCATCTACAAGCTTATCAAAATCATCTCCATCATAGCTACAACAAGAAGGTCCTGACTTGACACTTTGACATTGGTGCTCTAGTTTGAATGGAAATCCTAAGAATCAAGTAAAGATGAAAAAGCCAAGAAAATTTGAACCTAATTGGTTGGGTCCCTATATCATCATGATAGTCTTCAAATCAGGAGCATATCAACTTTCAACTCCTAAATGGGAACCCTTGTCAAAACCTATCAATAGTTTGTATTTGCACAAATTCCACACTTAACTTCAAAGAGCCATGTCAAAAACCTAAAAAATACCAAAAAATTAAAAATAAAAAAAATCATCACCTTGATGAAAAACTGATAAATATAGGCATCTTGGTGACACCAAAAAATATCAAAAAATAAAGAAAACAGTAAAGAGAAATTATTCATCCAATAGTGCAAACCACTTTGGTGGCGCTTTGGATAAGTACCATGGTGAAAACCTAGCAAACAAGCACCATGTGTACTCAATCTTTGCTCCATCATCTACCATCATTCTATTTGGTTTTTCATTTGTCGCCCATAATATTTTTCCTTTACACTTGACATGCCATCCATAATAATGCTTTGTTGTCCTTCCGATAGCCTAAAATAATTGACATTATGCGTCTTTTTTCCTATCATATCAAATTGCAATAAACCTACCCCATTCCAATCCTAATAAATTAGTCTTATACTAGATTGGGGGCAAGTACTCAACCCATTTCTTCATTGGATTCTACACTTGTCATTGGAGGTCACAATATTTCAAAAATCATAAAAATTCAATATGATAAAAAGATCAAATATTCCCAAAAATCCAAAAATCAAAACATGTCAAAAACACAAAAACATCCAAATAATATTCAAAAATCCTAAAAATAGAGTTAGATTCAGTCATGTTAGTCCAAGTCTAGTCAAATTATGGTACCTCTATGTGTATAACATAGGCAAGGCCATCAGATGAAGAGCCCTTGAGGCACTAGGTTATTCCATTAGGGTTTGTTGAATAAATTCAATCATGACGTAGTCCTTGGTCGATAAAATAAAGTCAGGTCTAGTTGAACTATGAGGTCTCTATGCATTGTTACATACGTAAGGCCATCTGTCAATGAGTCCCTAAGGCCCCTAGGTCGGTCCTTTAGGGTTTTTCAAGTCAGTCACAATAATTCAGACATTCTCATTAGACACAAATGGTCATCAAAACCTCAACATAGGTCATGAATCAACAATACAAAAAGTCTCACAAGTCTTTAAGTCAAATCAATTAGTTGTAAAATTAATCAAACATCAAACCGATATCAAACAGTCAAAATAATCAATCACTTGTCTTATACAGGACACATCCTTTTTGAAACTAGACATTGGTATAAATCAAACCTTGTTACTCACCTTATACAGGTGGCTACTTGATCAAAACTAGAATTGATGTCTTATATGACATGTTTCTTCTCTTGAAACCAGGCACCATCAAAACAATCAACCCATCAAACATTTAGTCAGTCAAAACATTGGCTTGAAACAATCTGCATGACTATTGAATTTGTTGGTCTATTTTGTCTTATCTTTTCAACTTGTCTTTTGGGTCATGTTGCTAGCTACCTCAAGGATGTCCCATGAAGGATTTAGAGGAGTGAAAATGTCTTGTGACTTATCTTCTAAATGATTGTTGTCTACAGTTTGTCTTGGAAAAATGACCGGGGAAACTTTTCCCTTGGTATGAGTTAGGACATTACTTGTCTCTGACTGTCTATTTTGCAAGTGGATGACCTTGAATGCCTTGGTCTATGTTATACCATGGTGTTTTGTTGTCCATTTGTTACATTTTACTACCCAATGATGATTAAATTCAATGCCTAACATCTATCAAGCATAATGTTGAAATTTTATTATCTCCAGTAACATCTATATCCTCCACACTAACATTTCTTCTATCTGCATCTTGATGGCATCTTGTGAAACAAAAAAATATCTTTCAAACATAATCATGTTAGGAAGAATTATAGAAATGAAATTATCATAAAGGGAATCATCATATAGTCCATCTATATTGCATGAGAAAATACAAAACATAGATTACATCCATATGGCAATACAATTTCATCACATAATACCCACCATTAATATTGCATAACATATTACTATAGGTCATCACATATTAGAATGTCATTACATTCACATCACATCATAATCATAATCCGTTATCATTTATCACAATGCATATATATCCAATTTCCATTTTATAAGCATTGCATAACATTGTTTCAAAACATCACATTGCATTACATAATCATAATACACATTACATTGCATTATTTAAATAATATAATATCATATTGCATCCTTCATTAAGAATACATTATTAGGCATATACATAACATTTATAATCATTACATCACATACATAACATCATGACATTAAATGCATCCATCTAACATCTAAGCATAAAACATACATTATTCATACATCATATTACGTTAACATATATCATCATCACATAATCACACATAATGCAACATCATAAAAATATAATCATCCATCACATAAAATCATAACATAGGAATGCATATCATATAAATCATCACCAAAATCATATATCATACATATCACTCAAAAAGTGTCATAGTACAATGTCAAGATGTATCTCAAAAAGGAAGCTCGCAAGCTCAATGGTAAAAAATACAAGTGTTTAGATACAAATGTCAAAATATTTCCTAGCCTAAGCTACCCTGATCCCCTAAGGGTGATGGTCATGGTGATGGCTCCCTATCCTCTCAACAAGGAGACCCTGATGACCTATGCTTGGAGGGTGGCTTATCATATGGACTTGATTGTCTGGGCCCTAAAACTCCACCACTACTCTGAGATTATTTGTGATATCTACCATTGATCAAGGCCTTTGATGCACTAGGCATTCTCCTCTCAGGTGGTACCTCAACCTAATATACGTCTTTATAGTACTACTCTCATCTACCATATCTCGGGACTACTCTAGGCATATTTGCACTTGACCCAGTAAGGGTGGCCATGAAATCTATGACTCACTAATCAATCCTTTGCTGACCAACCATTACCACACCCCACTTTGTTCTAAGGGAATCCCTCTTTATCCACAAATCCCCCACCTCCACATCCAATGCCTAAAGCCTAGTTATTGCCTAATCCAATCATGCTTGTAGATTAGCTATTCTCTGATACACTGTGCCCTCTCCTCCAATCCCTCCCCCACATCCAAACCCATCACAATCCTCCTTAGAGGAACCAATTAGCCTCTCCCATCTTCTCCTCATCCTATCTCTCCTCCTCTTCCATCTTGACAATCTCCTCCATCACTACATCATATTGAACCACCTCAAGAAGTGGCACATCATCCTATCACTCCTCCTCTACAACCCTCTCCTCTACCACTCTCTTCTCAACCACCTTCTCCTCTACAACCCTCTCCTCCTCACCCTACTAGATTAGTGATAATTGCCTCACCACCACCCTCCTCACCCTCCTCTATCAAGCTCTCCCTCCTCCTCTTATACCCCATCCATCTCCACCATCATTTCCTCTCCTCCCATCACCCCATCCTTCATCTCCTTGTCCACCATCTCCTCTCCCCCCAATATCCTCTCTAGCCTCATGGGCCCCTATCTCAATGCTTTATAGGCATCAAATGATCCAAATCTGTATAGGGATAAGGCCTATGACTAGCCCAATAGATGTCATACTCAACTATGGTACTTAGATTTGACACTCCACCCCTCCATCCCCACTACACTAGCTATAGTCCATCAATCTCCTACTCTACCATTGCCACTGGAATCATCTATCCTCAGGGTTGCACCTCATGTGATGATCAGACGAACTCTACTATCCCCCGAGGCACACCTCGTGTCTCTCCAAACTGCCTCGTGACCTGATCTAGAAAATACTACTCTATAATGTGTTGGGATTGGACTATCTATCCAATCATGTACCTAGCCTATCTACACCATGGTAAATGCTTGTCCTCATACCACCACTGTTGATAGTCCTTGTATGGCCTCCATATAAAATTGACAAGTACATCGATCCCATGTCACCAATACCCTATGTTGCCCACATGAGTCTAAGTCACTATGCCACCATATAGATAAACATAGGGCATACCATCTCCCAACTACCTACCGATTGGAGGACGAAACACTATGATGTGATCCCATGCCCACACCATCAAGAGAGTAACCCCACATCTCATGGAATGACCATCTTGATAAGCTATGTCATGTAACTGAAAATATAGTATGGCCAATAAGCAGACCCCCATGCATAGAATATCCCATGACTCATCATCCCCATTAGCATCTCCCCCCATCCAACGGGAAAGCCATGCCCTCGACAATGTGGAATAATGACCTCAACAATCAGAGTACACAAAATTCAATTGTATCTCTCATATCGCTCTACTAGCGTCTCCCATCTAATCTCACATCCCTCCATTCCGAGCTCTACCACATCATCATACTCATAATAGTTCTCAAGGGCTCGATATGCCCACTCATAATCATACCTAACTTACTCTCCTCATATTGACAATCTCAATATCTTGTAGACATCCTCCAAGGTCATAGTCGCCTCCCCTATTGGCAAGTGGAATGAACATGTCTCAAAGTGCCACTTCTCTATGATTGTAGTCAACAATCCCCTGTTCATCCTAATGATGGGCATGTTGGTCACATGGTACAACCCAAGATACATTAGTTGATGCTTCTCAATGTTGGATAATTGGTTCCAAAGTCAAAATTTCAATGACCGCGACTCCTGTGTATAAATAGGGGCAAGGAAAACCCATAGTCACAAGAAAAAGTCATTATGTCAATCCAAAACCCTAGTCAAATGTATTAGAATCACATCACACAAGAAATTTCATCTTAAACTAGAGAAAATTTTTAACCAAGCAATTGTGTCATTATTCTTAACACATGCGTCACACAAATCAAATGCATCATTTCTTTTGCATATGCATTATAAAATTGCACTTGTACCACATGCATTGCCAAATACGTTACCAGGGTCACTTGTGGTCAACCCTCAATTAGTTGTGTTTCAATTTTGCACATGCATCATTTTACCTAGCACATGTGGCTCGCTTTGTTGAATGTGACATTCCTGATCATGGGTATGGTGTAGGATGCAAATGTGGTGCACTTTACAATTTCACCACACAACATTCATTTGGCACCCTAGCTACAATTGCGGTGTACTCGAGTGATTGCAGTAAACCATAGTCACTTGCAGTGCACATGATAAAATTTGTGGTGAATGGTGTTGACTGCATCTTCTTGCTTGATTTTGAGTCCTAAATCTATGCTAAAATAAATAAATCACAAAGCGGTTATGGGGTACTTACCAGGTCCTCTGTGCCCTTTGGTCGTCTGAAGGTGCGAACTCAATATCCATGGTGCTTGGTGTGAGGAATAGGTGACATCTTGGGAGCAATTCACTATCAAAGCTCTCCAATATCCAAAGTCAAAATGCACAAATGAGCTAATTTCCCACTCAAATTTCTATTTATAAGTAATCAAATTTAGGGTTTACACTAAGGTTTGTATTGATTGCACTCACTGCAAGCCTTTGAACCTTAATTTGACTATCTCAAAGGTCCTGAATGTCAAATCTTTTGTCACCATCACATTTTTGGCTATTAAATTGACTTGTTAAAAAAAAATCAATTTTTTTGGATTTTTTTTTGAAAAATTTCAAAAAAAAGTCTAAGGAGGCATAGGTCCACTTTTTTTACACTTTGGTATTTTTTTATTAAAATTCTTTGACACAATGCAATAAACTGCATTGTATCAAAGAGGGGCAAAAAATGTAGACACTAAAAATTGTTCTAGGTCTGTGAGCTCTATTTTCTTCATCAGTTCTCCTTTCATCCCTAATAATTAAATAATTTTAATTATTTAGTTATTTTTTTCATATCCTTTTATTCCTTCTTTTGATTAATTAAATAAATTACATCACTAATGTCTTTTCTCTTCTATAATTAAATAAATTTTATTTTATTTAGTTATGGCCATCTTTTCTACTATAATTAAATAGTTATTTTAATTATTTAATTATTCATTTAATTTTATTTATTTAATTGACTATTCATTTATCATTTTCTTCCCATTTTTGAATTAAATTATTATTTAATTTAAAAGTCAACATGTCACATGTCCTTTGTAATTAAATAATGTTTTTATTATTTAATTATTCATTTTCCCTCCCAAATTAAATATTTTTATAATTATTTAAAATCCTTTCAACAACCTCTTTTTTGTGTCAACATTTTTATCTGTGTCAATCTTATCTCCTCATGTCTCATTCAATTTCCACCCTTGTTGATAATTCAATCTTGGTCATTCATCCTTATCATTGCCCTAATTTTAGCCCTAACCCTATTTCATACTACAACTTTCATTCTTGGTCATTGATTGACATATCTTATTTACATCTAATCTCAACCCTTCATTCTAATTTGGTTTTCTATAAAAGAGACCTATCATTGTCATTTTCACTTACCAAGACTAGTTTGACCTCAAGCAACCATGGCATAGGTAATATTGCTTTATGTTTATGTTTCTATATTTGATTGTGCTTCATTTTTGTTTTAAGGTTTATAGATTTGATTTTGATGTTCTATTACTTAACCTTGATTTTACCCTAGATTACTAGACGGTTTTTCCCTTCCTCTCCCACTTGCAATATATGCTGCTTTAGTTTTCCTGTGTTAACGTATCACATCTACACGATCCAACATTTATATGCCCCGCCCATACTGAGAAAGATGAACAATAACAGATCTGCATCAATATTTGGCCTGGTAAGTAATAGACATCTCTCTTACAACAGTCTTACTTCAATATTTCGTCTGGTAAATGATAGACAAATCTCTTCTTCTGGCGGGGGAAGCTTGAGATATGAAAGAGCAACCAAATCTCTTCTTCTCAAAGCTCATCCTTTTGTTAATGAGGAACTTTTCAATGAAGTAAAAGAATCGCCTGTTAAAAAGATTTTCACAGTGTCTGAATTGTTGATTGCTCTCTGGTATAATGAGACCTGTCTCATATTTACTGTTGGTGCCAAAGCAGAAATTCTATGCACACTTGATGAAACTCAGGAGATAATATATAATATACACACAGACTCTTTTATAGTCATTGAAGAAAAAAGCCGTGAAGTAAGATTGCTAACCAGGAAGGTTGAAGATATTCGGCAAAGACTTGACGATGCATGGCAAAACCTACTTGAGACAGAGTATGCCATTACATGGTGGGATTTCGACGTGCCAAATTGTTTGGGTATGATTTATGTTATAGATGAAAACCTGTTCAAAATTTTTGAATTACAAACTTATGAAATACTATACACTGTAGAAAATGAAGCTGAATATTCTCAGGACTTCAGATTTGGTAATCCTGGAAATAGAGAAATGGTGATGTTCCACTCCAGACATACAAGGTTAATTGTTGAGAACTTTCTGCCTCTGAAACTTATTTCAAAGGTCAAAGGCCATGCTACTGAATTACGAAAAATCTTCTTCGACAGATCAGATGTATCCGTTAGCGATGTAAGATTGTGCGGCGATAAGGTGGTTGTGTTTTTGCTGAACAGAGTCAAGACTGTTAAACTGCGCCTATCTGGTAAACACACAGTGATTTTGGAAGATGATAATTTTGGGGACTCCAGCATTGTTATAGTGGATTCAAATCCACATACCAAGGATGTTCTTTATTTTAACATTGCATATTTTCCAGATGATTTATTATGGACGGATTTCTATTTGCACAAGAATCGCACTTTGATATTGCCAATTGATAATGAACAAATAGGCCTATGGAATCTAGAAAACAGCATTATAGTTTCTGGTCCTACTAATCCAGTTAGAGTTTTGGATATTAATGGAGAACCTTTATCTGGGTCCCTGCGACATAATTGGGCAACATATAGGCAGGATGTTATAGTCTCTCACTGCTGCGAATTAGATGACCTTTCGTGTGGGTTCAAGATTATAAGTCTTTCTTTTCCGTCTGGCCATCCGTCAAGGACTGAAGCGTTTGTCATCAATGAATACGACATGCCAATTCAAAGTTCCACCTCGTCGATTCGAAGCTCGAGCTTAATGAGCTGCTTCTGGTATGACGACAGAACAGGCAATATATGTATTGGCTACCACGACGGCAGAGTTTGTAGATTGTCTCCACGGTGGATTTAGGACGATCATATTTCCTTTGTTTCAAAACGCAACAGGATCCAATTTAGTGATCCAAACAAAAATGAATAACAAATCGAATTTAGTATTTTCTTTGTTGTTACGTACAAGAATTTATAATTTTATGTGATGTAATATACAGCAGAGATTAGGCCTCAAACTCACCCGGTGACCTTACCTGCATGGCCCGCTCACCTAATCCACAAGCCTGCATGTGCACTTAGGATTTGAGCCATTTACTCTTATTGACTTGTCATATATTTGTATTTGTAGCTATCTTATATTTAAGTGGCGAAGACATTTATTAGTGCAAATTAAAAAGGGTTAGTAGTCATAGCACACTATATGATACAACTAATAGAGAATAAAGATGAAATAAATGTAGTTCACAATTAATTATTTTTAGCATATATTTTTTCATATAGTTGCAGATTTGTTTCATGTTAGATATGCCAACAATAATAAAAATAGGTGGTACTACTAAGAGAGTTGTTACCATAATATTTGAAAAATAAATGAGCTATGTAATATGATTTGATAGGTGTCCATACCCCATTCCAATGTTCCCATATTGACACACTAGCAAGGATGTGAATGAAGGTTATGAAGTTTAGCTTTGTACTTGCCAATTTCATTTTCTTGAAGGAACTGTTGTATGGTAAGATGTTAGATCAAACTCTTTAATCAAAATTCAATTGAAATAAATAAGGAACATTTTAGTATCAAGGTTGTCTATATAATTACAAATTATAGTTTTGATAGATAACTAAATTACTAAAGCAAACCAATGAACCCACAATAACCCTTATTTTGAAGTAGTTTGGTGTGTGTTTCTTTCTCTCCCTAATCTTGTCTGATTATTTTGAAGAGATGAAGGGTCATAACTAAACTATAATTCATTCAATCTATTGACTAGCTTGGTTGATGAGGCTTGACAAAAGCAGTGAAGCAATTGTTATGTTTAGCATCATGCATGTGGAATGAAGTGTGGTAGCAATAGCATACCTATAGTTGAATCAAATGCTATTTTTTTTATATTTTCTAGAAGACTTTGAATATTAGAAAGAAAGACAAGTATTATTTTTGGAAATTTTACACGGGCTTCCCAAGATCACCTATTTGTTATAAATTTCCTATTCTACTCAAATTCTAGAAACATGCAATGAAGATCATATTTCATAAATGAAGAGCACATATTGTTGAAAGCATCCATTTATAAAATAGACCCAAAATCATAAATTACTAAAAACCTTCATGACCTAAACAAGGATTAAACCCTATACTTATCCTTACCTACCACCTAGATAATTAATAATTTATCATTGATTATTATTTAATAAATTTAATTAAAATTGTTATTTAAAAATAATTTTTAATTAATAATTTATTATTATTTATAATTTTTTAAATTTATAATAATTATTGATTTTTGATTACTTTATTATTGTCTTTTTACTTTAAACTATTTTTTTATGAATAATTTATTATTACTAATTTTATCTTTAAAAAATAGAAAACTTTTACTTATTTATAATAATATTAATTCTTAATAATTTATTGTTTTTAATTATGAAAATATTAAACTTTAAAAACTAAGAGTAATGCTTTGGTAGTTGAAGTCACAAAGTAAAAAATCCATTTTAGTCTTTTACAAATATAATAAAAGGTTTTTTAATATGTTTTAATCATTGTTTCATACATTTTATCATGGTAGCAATATGGCTATGCCCCTCATATTTATAATCGCCTATCCTTTGCGTTTTCTTAGGCAAGGGATGTGGGATTAAAAAATCAAATACAATAATTTTTCAGGTATTAGATGGAAACAAAAGATCTGATCCACTTGCTTTTGCATGACAAAGAGAAATGGAGGATGCAAATAAGCGAGAATGGAGAATTCAAAAGTGAAAACGGAAACGGTAAAGATCATGGGAAAAGTCTAGTGTAAAAGGGATTGTGGGCTCGACCACCTAAGCAAACAACACTTAGAGTGTGCCGGTTAAGTTCAGTCGTCTAGATTAATTAAAAAGGTCAAAAAATGAATCTAATAAGGTGGATTGGCTAATGTGTAATCTTGTCAAATATCTTGTTCCCACCTCCATGGGACATGAAATCCAGTGTTTTTTTATTAGTTTAGTTGTCAACACCTCTTATAACTAGTTTTGGAGCACGCTTGATGGTGGACATGTTTCATTTGGACACAACTATTATCCCTAAAAAATAGCATGTCTAAGACATCATAACACACATAACATCATACAAAATGGTGCATAACATCATATGGAGGGACCTGTCAAGATAGGGAGCTGAAATGGGGAATGCACTAACGAAAGAGGATGAAGATGCTAAGTGTGCAGCACATCGTTGGCTATAATAACAACCTTTCACACCATATGTTGAATTCAGTGAACAAACTATTAATATTCATTATTTTTCTAGCATATTATATTTAACAACCAAGTTTTCTGCCTAAATATATATTTAAAAAATTAAAATTAAAATAATTTTTAAGTAAATAAAAATAAAATAATTATTTTTTAAATAAATAAAATAATTCTTAAGTAATTTTGAAGTAAAATAAAATAATAGTAAATTAATTAAATAAATAAACATAACAATTGATTATTAAATATATCATAAATATATTTATGGATAAAATATTTTCATAAATATTATCTTGAATTATAATTTTTAAATTATTTAATAATTTTTTTTGGATGTGGCTATTCCAGCTACAAAATGTCATGTTTAAGACATCATAACATACAACACACCATATCATAAAAAAATGATGGAGCGGGTGAGCGAGAAAGGGAGCAAGTCTGGTATTTTTAATTCTTTTGATGGGGAGAGTGAGGAAGGGGCTGATTTTGATGATGATGATGATGGGTTTTTGCAATTGTCTAGGTTCAAGCTAGTTGGTTTTGGGAGGTCTTTGTGGCCTTTCCTTGGCTCTGCTCATATTTCTCTTGTTTTGGCGATGTTAGAAGCCTATTTGTTGGTTCCCCCTTCGCCTATCTATTGGTTTTAGGGGGGTCATCCTTGGGTTGTCGACAATTTGTCTAGTTGCTATGTCGTTTGTCTTCTCTGCCTATGCAGGTTCAAGAGTGGTGTTTTATTTTTCTGGTTTGGTTACTTGATCTTTGTCACTCTAAAGCTTTGCCTCACCTTGGGTGGGATTGTGGGCCTTCTCGAGTATTTGCGAGATTTCATTTTGGCATTTTCTTCGATCTTTGGCGTCAGAGCTCTATCCATTACCTCTCCTCCTACCTGTTGTTGGGCGATGGTTGTGCTTGTCTCCCTCGTCCTTGTTGTGCAAATGGATGATATTTTGTTATCTTTCTTGCCTTCATGGGTTTGGGGTGTTGCAAGTCTCTTATTCCCCCTCTATTTGCAATTGGTTTTGGCAGCGAAGGCCACTTCTCTTGCCTTGGCTATTGACTTGCTCTATTTGACTAGCCTCACTCTTTTTTGGTGTCTAGAGTTGGTTTCGCTTTTGTCCCCTTCCATACCCATGTCTGTGCCTGGTGACTTTGACCCTCTCTTGATCGTTCTTTCTTGTGGGGTCTCTGTTGAGATATTCTGCTATGCTCGTATTTGTTGCCAGATTTGCCTCCTTTTTGAGGTCATAGTTTCATATGTGGCTTTTGGTTTGATGCTTTGCTCGTCCCTAGTTGGGTCTTGCTACTAGCTCATGTTCTCAAGATCCTTGGTTCTGAATGCACTCCTTTTTAGGATAGTGGTCTCAAGAATGTGTTTTCTTTTGATTTGGAATCTTAGACAATCCCTCCATTGTTTAGTGCTCTCTATTGGGAGGAGGTAGGGGCTTTTCCCTGTTCTTTCCTACAGTTTGGGAGTGCTCGAAGGGTACCTATTTTACAAATTTCTTGTCTCTTTCTAGATCTTCAGATCTGGAAGGTTTGGAGGGTTGTGATTTTTTGGGCTATTTTGTCCCTGACAGTGGTTATTTTGACTTTTGTTGGAGCAGTTTTGGAAGAGCTATTGGAAAATCTAGGCTTGTGTAGAAGCCTCTATGGAATTCTTATTCTACTGGTTGAAAGTTTACCAATGATCCTTGAGGGTGTTGAGTTCTCCCAAGCATCATATACTTTGTTTTTGGCTGATCTAAATTTTGTGTTCTTGATGGCCTAGGAGCTCCTATTGCCCATGGTTGTTATGGTTGCTCTCTTTGTTGGAGTGTTGTCTTTCTTATTGACTTTTCATTTTGTGTCTCCTATTGAGGTGGAGACCTCTCCTTTTGAGGTGGAGTTGGGTTTTGAGAGTGTAGAGGGTCACTTATGCTTCTTCTGTAGGTTTTCTCCATTGTAGTTCCTATTGAGATGGAAGCCACTCCGATGGAGGTGCAGGTTGGGTATGTTGGAAAATCCTTGCTACTATGGAAAAATTACTTATGGTGACTTCTCTTATGGAGGTGGAGAGGCAAGTTGGATGATGGGGGGTGATCCCACAATATTGGTTTACAATTTTTGGTCAAATTGGACATTGAGCTGAATTTTTTTAACTAAATCTTCACTTTTGGGCATCTATAGCGGTTAAATCGTGATGAATTTGAAGATGATGAAAAATAGTGATTTGTGAGATTTTGTCTATAGATTGTAAATATATTTTTTCAAAATAGTTTGAATCAAATTGCACCTTTTTTTTAATCTCCTTCAAAAACTAGTTTTTAACAGTAAACACTATTTTTAAAGAGTGGTGTTATTGGCTAACACAACTTTTTTACTATGAAGGATGATTTTTTTTTTTTTTTAAATTTAGATTCGTAACTATGATATCTAGTGCATGGAATTGATTTCATAACATTTCATGAAATATATATATTTTTAATTAAGTTTCAAAGTCGAACAAGATATAATTTAGACATGATTTATTGGCTAAGACAACTTTTTTTGTATGCATCAAAATTCTTTTTTTTCTTTGTCAGATCAAAGACATCAATATCTAGTGCATAGATATTTTTTAGATTTTTTTTGATAATTTTCTATTTTTCCACATGTGAAGAATAGAGAGTTTGATTTTCGGTGAAAACCCTATATTCACAAGAAATAAAAAATAAATATAATAATCAAATTAAATTTATTTAAAATTATACTTTTTGGGAAGCTTATAATGACTATAAACTTACAAAAAATAAATTTTAAATGAATTCATTTGATCCCCCAAAAGGTAAATCAAAAGTGGTTTATTATCAACATTTTGATAGGTGTAAATGGAACTATATTATAGGTATGGTTTAAAACTAGTGGGGTTCTTGGCGCTGGCAATAATTTGAGTCCAATTCTTGGCCAAAAAGTGGAAGTGTTTTCCTTGATTTTTCAGAATTTGAAGCACTTAGAGATGGAATCTTCAAAAAAGTCACTAATCATAAAATATAGTACTCAGAGTGTAGTTTCCAAATATGTAATTTATTTCAATACCCAGATGGTACAAATTAAGTTTCAATAGGCATTTCTAAAACCATTGTTTAAAAGTCACTTTATTTTTACCATGCCATGCACATGTACGTCATCCATATTTTGACCTTAATTATCGTATTTTTCTAAATCCTTTTGGGAAAAGATTTGTAACTCATTGAAGCATGTTTTCAATATTTTTTTGTAATTTTTTATTGATTTTTTTTTGTTAATTTTTTATTAGCTATATTTGTTTTTTTGAAAAATTGCCGTGTACATCACACATAAGATAACCTAAACTTATCATTTTTTGAATTGAAAATAATTGTCTAAAGTATGTTCTCGTGCAATTCGTTTTACAAAAAATATTTTAGTAAAAAGTTATTAAAATAGTAAAAAACCTTGATATTTAAATTTTATGGAGCAGTTTCATTAGAAATTAATTGGAAAATAGAAAAAATGAACCAATTGTGAAAAAATTGCATATTTAGAATCTTCACTATCTCATCTATAATGGGTTTTAATTTTGTTGAAAAATTCTTCAAAAAATGTTGTCAGCCATATGTCCAAACTAACTATTTTTCTCTGACATTGTTAGGACATTCAGCTTGTAGGTCAAACCAAGTTGAAGGTCTAGGTTTGGATTCCCAATGATTTTTCCCGAAGCAGAATACAAGCCAAAAACCCGACCACAAAGCAAGGAAAATTTTAATTTTTTAGAAACGGGATCTCGTTTCCTAATATTAAATGTGGCGACCTTTGACATAGAATGTGATCTCGTTTCCATGTTAATGGTCCCCACATTTAATATTAGGAAGCATGATCTCGATTATGAAATGGGATCCCATTGTTAATAAATGGGATCATATGGAGGGACCTGTCAAGATAGGGAGCTGAAATGGTGGAATGCACTAGCAAAAGAGGATGAAGATGCTAAGTGAGCAACACATCGTTGGGTATAATAACAACCTTTCACACCATATGTTGTCTTCAATGAACAAACTATTAATATTCATTATTTTTCTAGCATATTATATTTAACAGCCAAGTTTTTTGATTAAATATATATTAAAAAAATTAAAATTAAAATAATTTTTAAGTAAATCAAAGTAAAATAATTATTTTTTAAATAAATAAAATAATTCTTAAGTAATTTTGAAGTAAAATAAAATAATAGTAAATTAATTAAATAAATAAACATAACAATTGATTATTAAATATATCATAAATATATTTATGGATAAAATATTTTCATAAATATTATCTTGAATTATAATTTTTAAATTATTTAATATTTTTTTTGGGTGTGGCTATTCCAGCTACAAAATGTCATGTTTAAGATATCATAACATACGGCACACCATATCATAAAAAAATGGAGTAGGTGAGTGAGAAAGGGAGCAAGTCTGGTTTTTTTAATTCTTTTGATGGGGAGAGTGAGGAAGGAGCTGATTTTGATGATGATGATGGGTTTTTGCAATTGTCTAGGTTCATGCTAGTTGGTTTTGGGAGGTCTTTGTGGCCTTTCCTTGGCTCTGCTCATATTTCTCTTGTTTTGGCGATGTCGGAAGCCTCTTTGTTGGTTCCCCCTTCCCTTGTCTATTGGTTTTAGGGGGGTTGTCCTTGGGTTGTTGACAATTTATCTAGTTGCTATGTCATTTGTCTTCCCTTCCTATGCGAGTTCAAGAGTGGTGTTTTGTTTTTCTAGTTCGGTTCCTTGATCTTTGTCACTCTGAAGCTTTGCCTCACCTTGGGTGGGATTGTAGGCCTTTTCGAGTATTTGCAAGGAGACTTCATTTTGGCATTTTCTTTGATCTTTGGTGTTAGATATCTATCCATTGCCTCTCCTCCTACCTGTTGTTGAGTGATGGTTTGCTTGTCTCCCTCATCCTTGTTGTGCAAATGGAAGATATTTTGTTGTCTTTCCTGCCTTCATGGGTTTGGGGTGTTGCAAGTTTCTTATTCCCCTTCTATTTACAACTGGTTTTGGTAGTGAAGGCCACTTCTCTTGCCTTGGCTATTGACTTGCTCTATTTGACTAGCCTCACTCTTTTTGGGTGTCTAAAGTTGGTTTTGCTTTTGTTCCCTTGCATACCCTTGTCTGTGCCTAGTGACTTTGACCCTCTTTTGATCGTTCTTTCTTGTGGGGTCTTTGTTGAGATATTCTACTATGCTCGTATTTGTTTCCAGATTTGCCTCCTTTTTGAGGTCATAGTTTCATGTGTGGCTTTTGGTTTTATGCTTTGCTCGTCCCTAGTTGGGTCCTGCTACAAGCTCATGTTCTCAAGATCCTTGGTTCTTAACGCTCTCCTTTTTAGGATAGTGGTATCAAGAATGTGTGTTCTTTTGATTTGGATGCTTAGTCAGTCCATCTATTTTTTAGTGCTCTCTATTGGGAGGAGGAAAGGGATTTTCCTTGTTCTTTCCTACAGTTTGGGAGTGCTCGAAGGGTACCTATTTTACAAATTTCTTGTCCCTTTCTAGATCTTCAGATCTGGAAGGTTTGGAGGGTTGTGATTTTCTGGGGTATTTTGTCCCTGAAAGTTATTTTGACTTTTGTTGGAGCAGTTTTGGAAGAGCTATTGGAAAACATAGGCTTGTGTAGATGCCTTTGTGGACTTCTTATTCTACTGGCTGAAAGTTTACCGATGATCTTTGAGGGTGTTGAGTTCTCCCAAGCATCATATACTTTGTTTTTGGCTGATCTAAATTTTGTGTTCTTCCTTATGGCCCAGGAGCTCTTGTTGGCCATGGTTGTTATGGTTGCTCTCTCTGTTGGAGTGTTGTCTTTCTTATTGAATTTTCATTTTGTGTTTCCTATTGAGGTGGAGTTGGGTTATGAGAGTGTAGTGGGTCACTTATGCTTCCTTTATAGGTTTACTCCCTTGTAACTCCTATTGAGATGGAAGCCACTCCTATGGAGGTGCATGTTTGGTATGTTGGAGAATTCTTGCTACTATGGAAAAATTACTTATGGTGACTTCTCCTATGGAGGTGGAGAGACAAGTTGGATGATGGGGGTTGATACCACAATATTGGTTTACAATTTTTGGCCAAATTGGACATTGAGCTAATTTTTTTTAACTAAATATTCACTTTTGGGAATCTATAGTGGCTAAATTGTGAGTAATTTGAAGATGATGAAAAATAGTGATTTGTGAAATTTTGTCTATAGATTGTAAATATATTTTTTCAATTTTTTCTGAATCAAATTGTACTTTTTTCATTGTTAACTACTGAAATTACACCCTAGCTAGGCTGCAAGATTTGACAAGTTAAGCTATAGGACTAAGCTTTTCAAAGAAAACATGGGATGACCTCTAATGTTGTGGGTTACTTATGAAGAGAGGTCAACCTCCGGAGAAGGCTGGCTTCCTCTTGGTATCACTTATTCTATTGAATTGTAAGGAAAAGGAAGAAGGATTAAACTTAAATAAAAATTGATAAAATATTATTCTATGGTGATACACCTAAATGAATCAGGACTATGAAATTCAGAAACTCAATACTTAACTACAATGACATAATTATATATTGCATGATTAACTGCTGCATAACCTGCATAAGTGTTTCACAAAAGGATCATAATGTTTAAACTTGTAGGAGGAATGACAATTTCATAGCTAGAGGCATATTTTCAATGCTTGACACAATATGTAACCTGTAGTATCATATCCTTGCATAGAGGTGTTAAAACTGAGACAAAATTATTAGGAAATGAACAATATTTCTCAAAATAACTTGATCTATCAACCAAATACACTCAATAATGGAAGGAATTAAAAGGAAAAAACTTATAGTCAATGATATCCAATATCTGAAATGTATTTCATACTCCAAAATGAGTTACAAAACCTGCAAAATTCTATCATACGACTGAAAAAGTCACTAAGTACAGAAAAGCATATCCAGAACTATTCACATGAAATGCATTCCTTTTTGCTTTAGTAGACCTATGATTGTACTCTTAAAAGATGTTAAAGATTCCTAACATTGTATACTCCTTTGCATTATGATTATGAAGTGATCATGATTGATATTAATTGTCTTTAGATATGAGTTGGGCTCAACCCTTGTGGGAGCCACATTTCCACCACTCATTTTGAATTAAAACATGATTGCACTTGTAACTACACATGAAGCAAACAAGTTAGAAAAAACATGTATACTTTAAGTGTATTTGATGGTTTCACTATTTTCTCTAGTGCATTCAGGATGTGAATGCTTGTTTAATGCAGATTAAGACCAACTTATACATGCATAGGTAAATAATCATGTATGGTGTGTAACCTTTCATTGCTTAGAGCATTGCTCTAACACGTTGCTTTGAATTAATGCAGGAAACATGAGTATCAAGGAGCTAGGAAGGCCAGGACAACTCGAGCAGTAGCCAGACAAGAAGATACAATAGAACTAGTCATTCTTAGGCAATGACTGGTTACCCTCCCTACATGCACATTCTTTCTCTTCATTTACTTATTCATGTATATGTTTATTTTGATTTGCATTGAATAAGAAAAAGTTAAAGTCATGGCTTGTGTGAGTCAAATGAATATTTCCACATTCAATAAAAATAACTTTTTCAGAAGAGATTTGCAAAATCTTTCTTATGTTTCATAAATTTGTATAAATGTGATGATTTGTATTTCTGTAATCTTTTAAGTTATTTCATTTATACACGTGAATGCAATGTAAAGGAGATAGAAAATGTACCATTTTCTTTTAAATATCAATAGACTCTACTTGATTGAGCCATAGGTAAAAATTTGGTAACATTCATCTCCTTCGAAAACTAGTTTTTAACAGTAAACACTATTTTTAAAGAGTGGTGTTACTAGCTAAAACATAAATTTTTTTTCTATGAAGGATAAAATTCTTTTTTTTTTTTTTAATTTAGATTCATAACTATGATATCTAGTGCATAGAATTGGTTTCATAACATTTCATTAAATATTCTTTTATTAATTAAGTTTCAAAGTCAAACAAGATATAATTTAGACATTATTTATTGGCTAAGACAACTTTTTTTGTATGTATCAATTTTTATTTATTTTTGGTCAGATCAAAGACATCAATATCTAGTGCATAGATATTTTTTAGATTTTTTTTGATAATTTTCTATTTTTCCACATGTGAAGAATAGAGAGCTTGATTTTCGGTGAAAACCATATATTCAGAAGAATTAAAAAATAAATATAATAATCAAATTAAATTTATTTAAAATTATACTTTTTGGGAAGCTTATAATGACTACAAACTTACAAAAAATAAATTTTAAATGAATTCATTTGATCCCCCAAAAGGTAAATCAAAAGTGGTTTATTATCAACATTTTGATAGGTGTAAATGAAACTCTATTATAGGTATGGTTTAAAACTAGTGGGATTCTAGGTGCTGACAAGAAGTTGAGTTGACTTTTTGGCCAAAAAGTGGAAGTGTTTCCTTGATTTTTCAAAATTTGACACATTTCACCTTAAAATTTGAAGCACTTAGAGATGGAATATTCAAAAAAGTCACTAATCATAAAATATAGTACTCAGAGTGTAGTTTCCAAATATGTAATTTATTTCAATACCCAGATGGTACAAATTGAGTTTCAATTGGCATTTCTAAAACCACTGTTTAAAAGTCACTTTTTTTTTTACCATACCATGCACATGTACATCCATATTTTGACCTAAATTATCATATTTTTCTAAATCCTTTTGGGAAAAGATTTGTAACTCATTGAAGCACGTTTTTGATATTTTTTTGTAATTTTTTATTGATTTTTTTTTGTTAAATTTTTATTAGCTATATTTGTTTTTTTGAAAAATCGTATGCACGTCACACATAAGATGACCTAAACTTATCATTTTTTGAATTTTTTTAAAAAATTGAAAAGAATTGTTTGAAGTACGTTCTTGTGCAATTCGTTTTACAAAAAAAATATTTTAATAAAAAGTTATTAAAATAGTAAAAAACCTTGATATTTAAATTTTATGGACCAATTTCATTAGAAGTTAATTGAAAAATGGAAAAAATAATCGAATTGCAAAAAAATTGCATATTTGGAATCTGCATTGTCTCATCCATAATGGGTTTTAATTTTGTCAAAAAATTCTACAAGAAAAGTCGTCAGCCATATGTCCAAACTCATTATTTTTCTCTGACATTGTTAGGACCTTCAACTTGTAGGTCAAACTAGGTTCAAGGCCTAGGTTTGGATTCCCAATGCTTTTCCTGAACTAGAATACAAGCCAAAAACCCGACCACAAAGCAAGGCAAATTTCAAATTTTAGAAATGGGATCTCGTTTCCTACTATTAAACGTGGTGACCTTTGACATAGAAACGTGATCCCATTTCCATGTCAATGGTCCCCACATTTAATATTAGCAAACGAGATCCCGATTATGAAATGGGATCCCGTTTTTAATAAATGGGATCCCATTTTTAATAAATGAGATCTCATTTTATAAACAGGATCCTATTTTCTTTTTACCATTTTTTAGATTTACTGGCAAAGTTTTACTGTGAAGTTTGCAACTTCACATGTATGACCGACTGCGACATATTGGGCTATTTTCTATCAAATTTTGTCTTTACAGGTGTTCAACTTGCATTTTGGATTGAATTTTTCAAAGGAGGCATCATGTAAATAGTTTTTGAAGTGGAATTGTGTTAATTTTCTACTCATTTGGAGGAATAAAAGAGGAATAATTTTGTTTTTACAGGTCTTCAACTTGCAATTTGGATTGAATTTTTGAAAGGAGGCATCATATAAACAGTTTTTGAAGTGGAATTGTGCTAGTTTTCTATTCATTTGGAGGAACAAAATAGGAAGAATTTTTCTTTTATAGGTCTTCAACTTGCAATTTGGATTGAATTTTTTGAAGAATTTCACTATTGACAATCATTTATGCTTGAGAATTTTATAATCATGGGTTCACAAGCTCATAATAAGAGAAAAGATAGGAAGACATTGACTCCTAAAGAAATTGAAGCAAAGAGAGAGAAGGAGAAACAAATACAAAGAGAAATAAGAATGAGAATTAAATCAATGGATGATGGTGGAGAATCCAATTCCACAACTATTGAAGATGAAAACATTGAGGAAACCATGGTTGTAGATGAAGCTAATTTGCAAGAAGTCAATTTGGAAAATAATGTGATTATACAAACAAGTCCTAGTATGTTTTAAAATACCTCCTTCAATTTTATGAAGAATGTTTCAATATGCACAAATCCAAGTACGTCTTCAAATTCACATTTTAGTGAAATAAAAAAATTGTTTGTAGAAGTTTTACAAGATGCAGGACTTAACAATGTTGACATTGATAATATTTGGAGAGATGAAAGTTTTATAGAATTTGTTGAAAATAAATTAGAAAATGAAAATGAAAATTGTTTAAATGTTGTTGAAAATGAAAATGAAAATGAAAAATATTTTGTTGAAAAAGAAAATGAGAATGATCCTTTTGTTGAAAATGAAAAAAAAACCATTTTGTTGATGAAAATGAAAATGAAAATTGTTTTGTTGATGAAAATGTAAATCGTTTTGAAGTTGAAAATGAAAATGAAAATGAAATTAAAATTAGAATCTAGAATGTGATGTTGAATTTAATGAAAATACTTTTTTAAAAATTGAAAGTGATGTTTTGGATAATTTTCTTGGTAAAATTTCTTAGAGGAAAATAAGAACACATGTGAATAGAATATACAAAAAATTATTTAATTATAAAAAAATTGCATTTAAATGTCAATTAATGATGCAATTGATGAGAATGGAAAAAACGAGGAAAATAATGAAAAAGTTAGGCTTTTTTGTTAAAGCTCAAGAAGAAAAGATCAATCATTAAAACATGTTATGTCTACTGTTGCTAGTGCCATTCAATCTATTGGGAAAAATTGTCAATCTAAAGATAAAAATGCAGCAAGAAGAGCTATAAAAATTGCTATAGTTAATAAAGCAACTTTGAATAAAAGAATGGTAAGCAATACTAGTGAAGTTTTAAAAATACATCCTAAAACATTGCTAAGAGTGGCAAAAAGAAGAGAAAGTATAGAAAATGATCCTATCAACCAATGTTGGAATTTCAGTGGTTGACTCCCAAGGTTTGATATGAAATTAAATAGTGAAATTAAATCTTTGATTGAAAAATATTGGCATGATAATACTAGGGTATCATCTAATGCTAGAGATGTTTTAAAATTAAGGGTGGGGTCCAAAGTTCGCGATCCTCACCCAAAACACCTATTAGATAAAACAAAAACTAAATTTTGTGGTGAGTTAGTGTTACTTGGTAATATTAAAATAAGTCAAAGGTCTTTTGAAAAATGTAAACCCTAGTATGTAAAAATTAATAAGCAACGAATATCTTGTTGTTGTAAAACATGTATGTTCAATTTTGTTATTTTTATGATGTTTTTGATATATACATTGTACTTTGCATACTAACATGATTATATAGGAATGTGGTATTAATATGCCACCTGAAGCAATAAGGGAGTTTATATCAAGTTTGTTTTGTGAAAGACCTAATGGTAAAATGTTTTATTTAAGTTCTTGTATTTATGGACAATGTACTAGCTTTGGAAATCTTCCATTCTTAAGAATTTGTATGAATGAAAGTGTTGATAATGATTTTTGACAACAATTAGTAGATGTTAAAAGATTTAATAATGTTGAATATTCTTTAAAAGATGGAAAAATAGGAAAGTGTTGTGATTTAGTTACATACAAAGTTAGTGTACATGCGTTCATGAGTGAATTTAAGAATAAGATTGTACCAAAATATGTCATGCATTCTTAGCATGCTCGATGGCTTGATGGCCAATTTCACACATATAGAAACACATTTCCAATTGGTACTATACTTTCAGTGGTTGATTTTGCAAAAAATTATACTCTAGCTCTACAAGAGGAAATTCAATCACAGTATTATAATTTAGTGCAAGTAGCTATGCTTTTTCATATTGTTTATAGACATGAAGATGACAACACAAAGGATGATAGAATTTTTTTGAGGGAGTATCATTTTTATTTGAGTGACAACTGGTTACACTCATCAGAGTTTGTTCAATACTGTTTCAATATATTTTATATAAATTTAAGAGAAAGAGGAATCCAGATGATAGAACACCTCATATGGTCAGATACTTGCACAGGGAAATTCAAGAATGCTTGAATGTTCTATTGGCTAAGTAGGGTTCACAAGGAACTTAATGTCCAACATATATGGAGTTTTTTTGAAGCTGTGCATGGTAAAGGAGAACATGATGGAGCTGGTGTGTGCGTCAAAAGAAATCTTGCTAGAGAACAATTAAAATTCGATGATGTAGTAAAATTGAAAGATGCATGTGGGATTGTGGATTGGTGCAATACAAGATTATCTACACCTGGTTCGAGTGAGTACTCTATAGTTCATCGATTCTTTTTTTCAGTTGAAGAAGAGAAAATTCTACATAGAGTTGATTGTGAGAAAATCAGTGGATCTACTAAATGGCATTCATTTAGGACTTCGACAACAAGCACATGGACTATCTAGACAAGGGAGATTGCATGTTTTAATCAATTTTGTATCTCAGGAGATTGGGAAGCATGTGAAAATACAGAATGGGTTGAACAGTGGGAGCAAAGATCACTGACACCTACACAAGCACATGATCAATATGAAAGAACTATTGAAGAAAATGATCAAGTGTTTGCATCTAAAGACTATGACCTTGTTTTAGACCTTGTAAACAAAGGTAATTTAATTCAATTTATTTCACTTTATTAAGTTATTTTGTAATACTAAAATATTTATATAGATATGCACAAGTTATTAAATCAATTTTTTTTTGTAGGACGTGTGTATGTTGTTGTTGCACTTGAGGGGAATGAAGAGGAAACAAAATATTGGTTGGCTTGTTGTGTGGAGACTAAACATAAGTTAATAGCACCTCGAGAAGATGATGATGGCTATCATTATCCATTAGGTACGGTGATCCCCTTAAGACATCCCCTTAAGAAAATTTTGATAACAATTTTTTGATCCCCTTAAGCAAATTTTTAGAACAAGTCTTTGATCCCCTTAAGAAAATTTTAAGAACTTATCTGATGATAGTTTTCATGTTTTCCAATAGGATCGGTGGTGGTTTTTGGAACTTGGCTACAAAAATACCTAACAAGGAAGAATGGTCTACTTGCATTCGAAGATTATGAAACACATAAAAATATTATACACTATTCACATTTGGTTGTGGTAACAAATATAAAACTTGATCGGTATCATGGAAGACCTACAAATAAAGTGTTATGGACAATTTCTATGGAAGAGCATGAGACAATCATAGATGCATTGCAAAAAAGAGAGGATGCAGATGGTACAATGGAATAAGTAAATCTAGTTTTAGTTTTATATTATCCTTTTAAATAGATTAAATACATGTTTTGATATTGGTCAAGTGTTTTATTAGTTGAGGGTATGTACAGGATCATGATGGGCCAAAAAGTGGCGATATGATGGGTATGTGTAGGGTATGTGGCTGACGACTCTTTTTTTACCCAAAATTGATGAAATGAAAAGGGTTTTTAAAGGATATTCTCAGCTTTCCACCAATATAAATTATGCTTTACTTTGAATTTAATAATAATTATTATTCATTTTCTATTTGAATTATGACTAAAGTCCTGATTGATAGGCTAATTGAAAAACATCTATAGCTTTCAAATAGTATCACACTTTTTGAATCTGAAACATGCGTCACATTTTATGCTTCACATACTATAGGATTAAAAAAAAAGAATTTCATGAAGTTTTGACCATGTTAAGGTGGTTAGACATACAAATTTTTATATTTTTTTAAAGTTGTAATAAAAAATTCATAATTAATTATTTACTTGGAAAAAAAATACAATAAAATATGCATCACATCTATACATGAGTCCTCTACTTATATCTAAAATATTATAAAAAAATATTTTCATTTTATTGTGGTTAGGGTGGTCAGACAGACACCTAGTTCTTATTTTTCCCTAAAATTTGAGTACTACTACATTGAAATTTCAATTTTTCACCAAATAGATTTATTTATTTTTTAAATAAACCTAGTAGTTTAGAAACTACATTCAATTTTCTACAAATTCTATTCTTACATATTTTTGAAATAATATAGATAACTTATTCAAATTTTTATGTCAAGTTTCCTAACTCTGATTTTTCTGATTTTTTTGGCACTTAAGGGCATGTTTTTTCCATGATGATCCTACACATACCCTTGAAATTGATTTAAATTGTCCTTTTATAGATCATTAAGCCATAATCACAAAAAGGATCTAGTCCATGCAAATTCAACTTAGACAATATTGAATACTTGGTAAAAATAGGTAATTATTAGTTAAATTATATTTAAATACATGTTTTGATTATATATTGATATTTCTTGTACATCAATAGTTAAATTTTATTTATTATCCTTTTTCTTATCCTTAAGCCATCATTGCATTGATCTCATACTTTGAAATAAAAAGGAGAGGATGCCTGGATTCAACCTACACAAATGTGTGGAATACTTTTAAATATAGGTACTTGAGTTGTGTACATATAGATAGTTAAATATATAAATTAAAATATGTATGTTTTGATGATTTCATTGATATTGCTTGTACCTTTTTGATATTAGGTGGCGTGGAGACCTACTGCATTTCGGGCATGAATTTGAGATAATCTTGAGATGACATAACCAAATTTTGTAAACATTGTTTGGAGATGATGTATATGTACATACATACACAATTAAACATTTTGTACAAATTACAAATACATGTACGTATACAATTATGTACTCTATGTACTTTTATGTATTAAAATCAATATTCTATATATTTTTTTTGTTAAATGTGCATGTTTTCCTACTTTGAAACTTTATATTTGATTGTATAATCACTAAATATCATGCAGAAATTATTGTTAAATCAATTAAAAATCCTTAAGATGTCATATTAGGACCCCTTAAGGCATCCCCTTAAGACGTTTCGTATTAGAACATATCCTAAATATTATACTTAATTATATCATTTGTTATGATGACTCACCCTAAAGTATAATACTTGTTTATATCACTTAATATATATACTTAATTATACTCTTATTTGATCCCCTCAAGACATCGTATTAGGATCCCTTAAGACATCCCCTTAAGACATGTCGTATTAGCACATATCCTAAATATTATACTTAATTATATAATTTTTTATGATGAATCACCCTAAAGCATAATACTTGATTTTATTGACTTAATATTTATACTTAATTATACTCTCCTTTGATCCCCTTAAGACATCCCCTTAAGAAAACCTATAAATTAGTGTTGGATGTTATTATTTGTTTTGACAACTTAAAAATTAGTGTTTTTTGTGGAACATGAGGTGAAGATGACTTTTATGTTCTTACATTTTCTCTAGCACTTTGCATGATTTGTAAATATGGGACTACATGATTTAATTTCAAAACTTTAGCCTATTTTTTGATAATTAAGTTTTTTATTTTAATGTTGTAAAAGAACTAGGAAATATGGTGTATACTTATAGAACAACTTTTTTGGAAAAACTTGTTGCATTTTGATTGGTATTTATGTTTAGTTTATAGAATTTATTAATGCTTTTGTTCTCTAATCTTGTATGGTATTGTTTATTTCTTAAAATTTCATCCTTTGTGGTATATAAACAAATTTCTTTTATTTGTAAATTATTATTTTTTGACTAATTATTGATTGACGTGAATTGAATAAGTTCATTGACTAATTATCGCTAATTATTGAATGTACATATCATGTATGGGATCACTAAATTTGTAAAGTACAAATATTAAAATCTCCTATTAATTTCAACTTTAATTTCATATTTATATATAATTTCACATTAATGTCTTATATATTTATTTATTTATTTGCAAAAGTGGCAAGCCACTATATATTTATAAATATTATATTATAATATATTTTACATAATCCTGGTTCAAGCGAGCATACCAGAAGGAAAGAACTAGGAGAAGAAAACCTCTGGTTATAGCTCGAGAAAATACAAAGTTTTCCTACAATTTGCTACCCCAACCCAAAAATATATCACTTTTGCATTTGCAAACAATATCCTTCTTTACAATGTGAACTGATAACCCCTACTACATATCAAAATTAACCCTACATAGATACATTTGTAACACCAGTGAGGCAGTGAGCCTTTGTGATCTGAAGTCTACCCCTGCTAAAACTCCCAGTAAGGCTAGTCCGAAAAAGAAAGGTAAGGAGGAGAAGGAGCATCCGAATAAAGGGAAAAATGTTATGAGCAAGGATTCATTGGGTGACATGGTGGTGGAAGAGACTATGGTTGTGGTTTGTGATACCATCATTTGACATTCGGGCAGATTGGTGAAGAATAGAAAGAAAATGCAGGTTAGAGATTTGGACACTGAAGAGGAGTTGTCTGACATCAGAGATAGCAAAGTGGAAGAGGTGTCAGAAGGTGATGAAGAGGTGAAAATTAGTGGTCCCTCTTCCATTCCTAATAAGGGTAAAGCTAGAAAGAGGTGTCTTCCTCTCACTCTTCAGAGCCGCTAGAGATTGAGCAGAATGATCTTGACTACACTATGGGTAGAGGTGAGGAGCTCGATATTCTAAAAGAAAGAATGGAAAAAATGGAAAAACAATTCAATGGTTTGACCCGTTTCACGGTCAAATTAGTTCATTGTCACTAGTACCCTATCGACCGTCATGAAAGATGAGATGGAGATGGAGAAGGCTGAAGACTAGCAGGAGTGGATTGGTGATGATTTGGTTCAGATTCTATCGAAGAACTGGGAGAACACCAGCTAGTCTGTTGCTGGTCTACTGTTGGCCTGTGTGTTATCTTTCTGTGTTTGTTTTTGGTTTAGTGTTTTGTTTTGTTGCTTTTTGATTTAGACTCCTTTGGCCCTTGTGGCTCTTTGTGAAGGGTACAACACCCTGTAAATGCTACTTATTTTACCAAAAACACCCATCCCTTTACATATATCCCTCTTTACAATGTGAACTAATAACCCCTACTACATATCAAAATTAACCCTTCGTAGATACATTTGTATCACCCATCCCTTTACATATATGATATGATTCCCAATACCTACTAACAGATCCACAAACTCGATTCAACTAATTACATAAGACTCCTAAGGGCTATATAGAAAAATATTTATAAAACTTAGTAAGTGTACACATGTCAAATTGACATTATGCATCACATTCGCTCATCAAATAAATAAATCAAGTTTATTTATCAATCTCCTGAAGTCATCAACTTAAATCAAATAAATTAACTTGATCCCATCACCCTCATTTTAATTAAATAAATCAAGCCTTTTATTTAATTAAATCCAAAGTCATTTCCATCCTTTTCTAATTTAAATAAATCAAATATTTATCTCAAAAAGGTCAAACTCATCCTAATCATCATCCTAGCTAATTAATCCCGATTAAATGCTAATCCCATCCCACTTGCATTCTCTAGATATCTCCACTTGCACAATAAATCAATTTTATTGATTTATTTAAAAACCCTCAATTTCCCTCAACATGACAAGTCAAACATTACATTTATTTCTCACTTTCTTGTCCCCCACTTAGCATTTACTCTCAAATTTGAATTCAAATTCTCCCTCTCATGGGCACTCTTCCCAAATCTTGCACAACCATTGACCACTCACCACTTGACAAGTGTCATCTTCTCATTGGAGGATCTTTAGTCCCACATTCACCATCTTGGCCAATCTCTCATCAACAAAATCTATAAAATAAGGCCTTCATTCTCATTCATGGATCCACAATTTTATGCAAGGTTACTCTCTTGGTTTGAGAAATAATCTTGTTCTTCATCTCCATTGCAATACATCATCATTTTAGCTATTGATCAAGGATTGGGAAAGGGTCACTAGCACATGTGACACCAATCCACTATGGAATAGGTAAAAAGGAAAAGCGAAGGCGAAAAGGTACAAAGTGAAGGAGGAGGCTAGCAAATGAAAACGAAAGGAGGAGAATTTTTTTTTGAAAACTCAGTGTTTTTTAACGCTTTAAGTGTTTGATCAACACTACTTCACGAAGTTGTTTATCTTTTCATTTTAGAACACTAATTTTCCTTTGGGTCTAAAACGAACAATTTGATTTTCATTGCAAAGGGCTTAAAATGAATCTTAGGACAAACTCACTAGATTTTGTTTGAGGTTAAGAATTGAACAATCAAAACTCACACTTCATTTTGGTGCTTAAAACGAACTCACAATTGCTTTGAAGGCTATAAAATGAACAAGTGCTTGAATTGTGTGATTTTGTCTTTTGAGTGTGTATCCTCTCCCCTTGCACTTCATGCGATCTAGGGTGCAAGAGAAACACTCAAAATATATTTTATTGCTTTGAAACACTTCGATTTGGGCTTAAAAATTGAACATCTTGTGCGAGTGTGAGTAGGGGCATTTTCGCGTACATTCTCTTTCTTTGTGCCATCAAAGATTGATCGAGTTACGGATTGTGTCTTTGCTTGCTTTTGTTTATCCTAGAGGGCTTTCCTTGGGGAAAAGTACTCACCCAAGGGAACGACTCAACCGGTAACACTCTAAAGCCAAGAGTATTTCCAGCCGGGATATAAATGTGGGTATTGGTTAAATTCCATTATCACGTAGTTGGCTCCGACAAGATGGATCCAAAAGGGGACTCTTGCCGAATGGGTCAATCTCCATGAATGGACAGTCCTTACTAGAAACCATGTGCTAGAATTTTCCAAAATCCTTAATCTATTTGTTGGTGCAAGAATGGTCGTTCTGAAGCCACCCCACACTCTTACGGTCTTCTAGTAGAGATGAAAAGCATGCCATGGGAGTTTCATGGGTGTTGATGCTTGGCTGCCCCGATTGACGATAATGAGCCGTGGAGGGGAGCCAGTGGGGTCAAGCATCTAACCATCGCTAGAGATAAGCGTAGCTGGACTTGTCCAAGTGGGAATCCAACAAATATTGTCTTACACATCCATAGGGCTTGTACTTGTTCTTCATTTGAAAACACAGTGTGGTATTCAAAACATTTTGCAAACAAACATTCAACATGATTCTCAAAATTTCAAACCCTTTTGAAGACAAATATCATTGACTCAATCCATATGTTACTGCTTTCCCTGGGGATTCACATCCTTAGAGGTTCCTAAGCATTGGATTATACCTCAATTTGTCTTCTTGAGTAAACAATAGGAAAACCCTTGCCTTAAGTTCATTGAATTTCCACATAAAATATCTTGTGGGGTTTAAAGAAATTAAGACATTGGACATCTTAGTTTGAAACTTTAATCAAAGAGTGTGTTTGTGGTAAAAATTACTCATTAAGCAAAGATAACAAATTGGACCCCACACATGTGCTTGATATCTTTTGGTCATATTGGTCTTTTGATTGCTCTTAGAGAAAAGTGTGTTCTTCAATACCTTGGCCTAGTAAACAAAGTCTCTCTAAGTCTCTAAGGATCAAAATCAAACACAAAATTCATCCATCCAAACAACTTTAGAGCTTTGGAAACATCATTACCTAGACTTGGGTACATCCCTAAAATCACTTGTTTAGCTAGGTGTGTTTGGATGAATCCTTCCACACACGCTTAGTTAAATTATCAACCATCCTTTGAACAAGTTCATCCTAAGATCACATCCAACATCTTAGGGTTTATAGGTTCATCATCCAAATCAACCAATCGAAATCAAAATCCCTAAGTCTAGCATTGATATAAAGTCCCTAAACATTCATCATTCATATCATTTACACCGTTCGTCCTTCATCTCATCATTGGTCCTAAGAACCTTAGAGGTCACTTTGCAACAAGGTCAAAACACAAGAGGAACATGGAATACAAACTTGATCCATACATCTTGAGTAATCCAAATCAATTGAATCTTCAAAGCCTTACAATGCCGATTGATTATCAAAACTCACACTTATACAATCCATACATGGGACCATTACCTTCGACAAATGTCAATAGAACAACAAGTGTGAGTATCCCCAAATCAAAGATTGGAACACATTTCCCGATGATAAATCCAAGTCCAAACCTACAAGTCTATCAATCGAACAATCAATCCATGAGCCTTCAAATGAACAACATCATCCCATCAAATCCCTACAAGCCAAATGAGAATTTACCAAGCACAAGTATTCCAAACATGAGCAATGGTCAATTTCAACCCATCATCACGAATCATAATATTGTCCAAAATCAAACACAACTACACATCCCAAATCCACTTAAACAAAAGCCAAATCAATGGAGTCAAATTCAAAATCAAGATCAAATTTCACTTGAGCAACTTGCTTCACATGCCAAACTAATTGAACTATTGGGCAAAGAGATATCTTCACTCCAAAATCAATACAATCTTCCATTGGTTAATTCATGTCATCAAAGCATTGAGTTGTGTCCACAACCACAACAATATCTCCAAGGTCAAGAAGTTAGATATCAAGGTCAACCACATCAACAAATCCAACCCCCATGTGTCGAAGATCAATCACCACATCTCTAAAATTAATCACCACAAGGTCAACTTAAAGTACAAATCTCACAAAGAAACAATCGACAATACACACCACTTGGGAGACCAATCGAATTAGTCTTGCAACAATTGGTACAAGAAAATCTCATCAAGCTCCCCATCTATGGGAACTATCAAGAACCCCTAGTTAAACCACCAAGGTATAATGAGGAGCACCATTGTGATTATCACAAAACAAAGGGACACACAACATTAAGTTGTATTCGACTAAAAATTCTCATCCAAGACTTGATTGATCAAAAGATAATTGCTATTGGGGACAATGATAGCATTGTCAATCTCTCCACCACAATTGTTGAAAATAATGATCAAGATCTATCCGTCAATAAAGATGTTTTCGTCTCATCCAATGAGGCATCGACCAATGATTATGTCAAAAATGTCTCTACATCACCTAATGAGTTAGAGGATATATCTCAAGAATTTATTCCAAAACATAATCAAAATCCTTCACCAAAGTCTAGCAATGGTCCTTCCCAAGACATATTGACATCCTTCGACCTCATGGCTACAGATACTAAAGGAACCCTAAACTCGACACTTGAGGATGTTGAACCACTTACCATGTCTAATGAAGATATCCAAGCACCATTTGTAAGCGATCCATCCTTTGAAACTGACCCATGTCAAGAGCTTGATCCAAAGCATATCGAAAGCAATCCCAAAATAAATCAAGATCAAAAATTTGTATCTCCAAGATACTACAATGATCTAATGGATATTCTCCTATCCACACAAGATGATCATATCCATGTAGCACATACTCCTCCATCTACCTGTGAGATGCTTTCTACAGATGGGCACGTAGATGATCTTCATCTAGAACAAGATTTTGTTACACAAAAAGAGCAGATTCTTAACTCCTACAATCAAATGGAGTTGTCAACATCAGGATCAAATATGTCCCAAACTCAGATTGAGGACATCATGAATAAAGATATCCATCATTATCCGCTCAACAAAATAAGTCAAATAGAACATCCAGAGTTAGCAGAGCAGCAAATTGAAAGAACATCAACTACGGTGGTCATTTGTCAGAGCATGTTTACTGAAAAAGATATCTCAAAACAAGCAAAATCAAGGAATGAAGGTGATACTATCACCATACTAGGGGCAACTTCATCTCAAGCAAATGTCAACATAGAAAGCACGAAGAGTCCTTATGATGAAACTAGTGTCAATACTACAACCAGTCACACCATGAATCTTCATCCACCCATTACCTCATCCACAAATTGGGACCAATGTCAAAAGAAATATTTGAATCAAAGTACAAAGAACGTTATCAAATCAAAAGAAACTGAGAAGCATAATGGACAAATAAAATACAAATGGATACTAAAGAATACAAAGAAAGATCATCCCTATCAAACTCCATCAGTCAAAGAAACTATGGGGCAAAATCAAAAAGGGAAAAGTATCCATCAAGAATGTCTGCAAAAGAAAAAGAAGGTTTTTCAAGCAATGTACAAAGTGTATCAAGCAGTTGGTCCTAATCCCATGTACACTTCCGTATCCACCCATCATTGCTCATCTTCCCAAGTTTGGAGAGTCAAAGGTTCCAAACTGTCAACCAATCCATCTCTTATCCCTAAACATACTCCATCCATGCCTCCACGCATAATATCCAATTCTTACATTGATCGTGTATTGGCAACGACCCTTCATCATAAGGATTCTGAAGGCAATCTATTGCGATGTACGCATAGAGACAGAGTTAACTCCGGTATCAATGAAGTAGATCAGAAATCTCAAAAGTTGCATTCAAGTGCACGTATCTTAGCAAAGTAGCTCCTTCAGGAAGGATATCGATGGCACATTATGACAGGGGCATCTGCATCAATGACACCTTGCGATTCAGCATGAGCTTAAAATCTTTCGTAAAAAATCAAAAAAATCAAAAAAGAAAAAAATCCAAAAAAATAAAAAAAGGATTGAAAACAGTAAAGATAAAAATCGTCCTCTAGTGAAAACCGCATGGGCCACGCTTTGGGCAAGACCATGACAAAAACTTGGCAAACAGGCGTCATGTGTGGAATCAAGCATCTACATGCGCCAATTCAGATGAAAGCATCTCATCCCATCCATAATAAATCGAGCATTCCATCCATCTCATCCATAATAAATCCATCCATCCATAAACCATTGATCCAATCCATTTGCATATATTTGCATCCATCATCTCGGTTATCTTGATCTTGATGACATTTTGGGGCACGCTTTATGCTTGCTTATGGTAAAACATCTTGACATGGGTCATTTTCATCAATCCTATCCTATGCAGTGTTATCTGAGCCATGAAGCATTATCCAATGAGCTTTCTTTATCTGAACTTCTCATCTTATCGCAAGATAATCAGTCGCATCCTTCGTATGCTTACCACATCCATCCATCCATACACCTATCCAAGCATCCATCTGTAACATTCCATACATTGCTAGACATTGGGGGCAGATATTTACATCTTGCTTTAGGAGTAAATCTTGATATGTATCCTCCAACTTATGTGGTGATCCGAACATTTGGAAAACGTGAAATCAAATTGGTCGAAACCACTATTGAGCAAAAATCCAAATCATTAGCCCATGGCATATTTTTGACGAAAACATGTCCTTATCAAATTTCATCTTCAATCGAACATTGATTCAAACAATTAATATCAGTTGCATCTAATGCACCCTTCAAACATCACATCAAATCATTCAAACAACTTTTGTTCCAAACCAAGCTTCAACAATCCTGATCAAATCAAATCCAATCAATCCATCATCATCTTGGGATATCTTTCTCAATCCTTGTGTTGCTTAACACTGTCCTTGCATTGTTGTGCATCCTCAACAATGTTATCATCATCACTCTTGATCAATCAAATCCAATCAATCCTGATCATTCAAAACCTTGCATTGTTGTGCATCCTCAACAATGTTATCATCATCATCAATCCATCGATTCGATTAGTCAACCTTAGCTTGGTCTTCAACAAAATCCAAAATAGAGCACTGATATTGAATCACATATCCATATCGAAATTGTCAAAATCATGCGAAAATCTAAAAACATTCATAAAATCAGAAAACATCAAAAACATTGAAATCCGAACTACACCGTCTCTGAGCTTAAACGTAGGCAAGGTTAATCTTTGATCAGCCCCCGAGACATCAAAATCCAAAAACATTTGAAAAACATCAAAATCCAAAAAAAATCGAAAGACATCAAAATCCAAAAACATTCAAAAGACATCAAAATCCAAAAACATTCGAAAAACATCAAAATCCAAAAAAAATCAAAAGACATCAAAATCCAAAAACATTTGAAAAACATCAAAATCCAAAAACATTTGAAAAACGCAAAATCCAAAACATAAGAAAATTGAAAAATCAAAAACATCACAAAATCCAAAACACCAAAAACAACCTCAAAACATTCCAAAACGTCAAAAACATCCAAATATTTGAAAAATCCATTTGTCCAATTCCCATTTTGCTTTCACCGAAATAATCAATCATCCATAATAAATTGATCATCACCTTTATCCTTTGGCAACACAAATAGAAACAATCACAACAAAAGCAAAATCAAGCTTCAATCATAAAATCAAAATCGAAACAACGAACCATTGAACACAAAATCAAACTCTTGATCAGTCGCAAACATGTCATTCAACCTTATATCAACAGCCTATCAATCAACTTATCAAACCATCATCATCCTATACAATGCATGTCCTAGGATATATCGTTCCGACAATGGGCATCATTTTGGATATCACTTGGATTCCTATCCTATCAAAACACATCCCTTTAGCTGAAGGTATGAAGAACATTGGCTTGTTTGTGTACTTGATCTTTTCTTTTGATTTATCTTATTGCGCTCATTCCAAGGACCTCTCGATGATATCCGAACGAAGGATTTAGAGAGATAGGAATGGGGCAACGATCATTATCTTTTGTCTGCTGTGCTTGTTGGACGTTCTTGTAAAATAACTTGGCGAATACTTGCTTTGTTAGGTACCCTAGCAAGGTTTCTGTATGTCAAGTGTGAACAAGAATACTCCTATCTACTTGTTGAGTCAAAGTCCATCACACTAGGTACAACGCCATCCTGGTTCTTGATACCTTGAAGCATCGTACCTATGTGTGTTATCAAACATAAAGTAAGTGACCCTTTGAAAATCCCAATCCTTGATAAGAAAATCATCATCATTTATCATCATCATCATCTATCATCATCATCTCTAATAAAGTCTCAACCAATCATGGACTTGTTGGATCCTCTTGTCATCATCTCACTTCCGCACTAACATCGCATCATGAATAGTCCATCATGCATCCATCCTGCAGCCACAAACTGTTAGCATGCATCCATCCTGCATCCATCATGCATCCATCTTGCATCCATAATTCATCGGTATTTTTCATATCATCTCACATGCATATCATCATCATAATATAGATCTATTAGTCTAAGCATCATCAATCTCATCCATTTCATATCATATCATTATTTAAGTTGTTTAGGATAAAATAGATTTGTTATTCTAAGCATCTTAAAATCATCTCATTTGCATCGTCATCCATAACCATCCATTTTGAACCTCTTTATCGCGAGATCGACCCTCAAATTGAATCTTTTTGCTCGATCTCTCGAGGGGGCAATGTACCAGTGTACTTCTTTCCGTTGGGGCATCCGAAAAATTAGAAATTTTTTAAATTTTGATCGCGGCAAGTTTATTCTTTGAACCAACGCAACAAGTACATTGCTTCAAAGAGGGGCACAATGTAGACACGTCAAATTGACATTATGCATCACATTCGCTCATCAAATAAATAAATCAAGTTTATTTATCAATCTCCTAAAGTCATCAGCTTAAATCAAATAAATTAACTTGATCCCATCACCCTCATTTTAATTAAATAAATCAAGCCTTTTATTTAATTAAATCCAAAGTCATTTCCATCCTTTTCTGATTTAAATAAATCAAATATTTATCTCAAAAAGGTCAAACTCATCCTAATCATCATCCTAGCTAATTAATCCTGATTAAATACTAATCCCATCCCACTTGCATTCTCTAGATATCTCCACTTGCACAATAAATCAATTATATTGATTCATTTAAAAACCCTCATTTTCCCTTAACATGACAAGTCAAACATTGCATTTATTGCTCATTTTCTTGTCCCCCACTTAGCATTTACTCTCAAATTTGAATTCAAATTCTCCCTCTCATGGGCACTCTTCCCAAATCTTGCACAACCATTGACCACTCACCACTTGACAAGTGTCATCTTCTCATTGGAGGATCTTTAGTCCCACATTCACCATCTTGGCCAATCTCTCATCAACAAAATCTATAAAACACAGGCTTCATCTCTTATCAAACCCTTCACAATCTCTCCACAATCACTCATGCAAAGTCACTCTCCATTGGAGAACTGATTTTGTTCATCATCACTCCACCATCTTCATAGCATTTTCATCTTAAGCTTTGATCTTGAGGATTGGGAAAGGGTTACTAGCACATGTAACACCAATCCAATATGGAATAAAGTTTTGACTATGTTTTTATATGCTTACATTTGATTATCTTTGTTTATCTAATTTGCATGTTTCATCATAGTCAAGTATTTCATAGGGATTTCAAATCTAATGTTTTTCAAAGGACTAACATGATGATATTATGTTAAAATTGTTAACCATTTGCAGATTTGATGTCCACAGTAAGAAGATGATTTATTTCCTGCCCATCTAGGACCATTCACCGAGCTTTTGTCCACTATTTGTTTCTTCTTGGAATCACAATCCTGTGAAGGTATTGTTGCATTAATATTAGGAACATATCAATAGTAGAGTTTCCCTTTAGTAGTCTTATATTAATGTCTTGACTATGAATATAAAATGCATAAATGTACATGTGTAAATTAAAATTGAATAATTTAATAAAGTCCATAATTTACAACATATTATTGTGCATGAAACCAATATATTAAGCACATGAAATAAAGTCCATCAGAGTACAACCCATGAACTAAAGTCTAATAAAGTACACTTGACCCATGAAATATAAAGTCCAATAGAGTACATGAGAAACCAAATATGTAGTCCATGAAATAATCAAATATAACCCATAAAATCTTGTTTAGGTCATGTATCATCTCTATAATCAAGAGACCTCTTCACACCATGCTAACTATGTGGATGACCTGAAACACTTTGTACAAGAGAAAGATCAAATAAAATGTAAGACGATGAAAAGTGATTTAATGACAATTTAATTTATAATTCATCATAAAATTAAATTACCATCATATCTTGGTTTGGATGCTTTGGTGCACCTGAACCAACCTCTAAATTCTCTGAATCAATCTACATAAACAAGACAAAGAAAGTTGAAATTAGATGCTAGTCTACAATTAAAAATTATTTAATTCAATTTAATTTATAATTTATCATATTTAAATTGTACCATATTCTAAGGTTGTGCACCCTCTACTTGAGGACCTATTTGTGCATACTCAACTACAAGATGTGTCTCATGCTATAAAAGAAAAATAATTTAAAACATGTATTAGCTCATATTATATATATATATATATATATCAAATGTGCATGTACACTTGTAAATATTATAAGTGTTAAATGTCTACATGTATGTCTAGGTTGATACGACAATGAGAATGGGCATCAGACAAACACTAGATGTTGCAACAACTCGTGAGGCCTTTGAATTTTAGGTTGTTTAAAAAAAATTCTACACAAAATGTGCAAACTTGATATATATATATATATATATATATATATATATATTAACCTAATTCAAGTATACATGTTTTAAATTTTTTCTTGTAAGACTTTGTTATTATGATTTTCTGCCATAACTTAGTCATAGTTACACCTCCAGGAGGACATGCAAATCAGGCTCAAATATCATGGTAATTTTTTTTTTTTATTATATTTAAAGTCAATTACAAATTATATATTTTGAATAACTTTAATTTTGAATTTAAAATTGAATATATATATATATACACATACATACATACATGTACGTATATATATATACACATACATACATACATACATGTATGTATATATATACACATACATACATACATATATGTATACATATATATATATATATATACATATATGTATGTATGTATGTATATATATACATATATGAATGTATGTATGTATATATATATACATTCAATTTTAAATTCAAAATTAAAGTTATTTAGAATATATAATTTGTAATTGACTTTAACTATAATAAAAAATTTAAATTACCATGATATCTGGAGCCTACTTTGCATGTCCTCCTGGAGGTGTAACTATGACTGAGTCATGGCAGAAATTCACACTAACAAAGTCTTACAAGATCAAATTTAAAGCATGTATACTTGAATTAGGTTAAAATATATATATTCAAGTTTGCACATTTTGTGTAGAATTTTTTTTAAACAACTTGAAATTTAGAGGCCTCACGAGTAGCCGCAACATCTAATGTTTGTCTGATGCCCATTCTCATTGTCGTATCAACCTAGACATACATGTAGACATTTAACGCTTACAATTTTTACAAGTGTACATGCACACTTGATATATAGTGAATTCAAAATTCATAATTGTAACTATACTAATGTAAGTTAAACAAATTATAATATAAACGTACCTGCCCCTAATCTACGACACTCGATAGTGGAGGAGTGCTCGACAACCCCTCGAGTGGAATCGACGTGGAAGTCGATTGAATCCCCTAAACCAACATAAATATTAAAAACATATGTTCATGATTCAATTATAAATTTAAAACTCAAGTTAAAAATTATTTCATATATAATTTAAAAAATTGAAATCAAAATACCCCATAAGGGTTGTCGACTAGGACTGGTGTCGATGTATTTACTAGCAGAGCGGATGATTTCCCCATCGTTAGTATCATCTATACACCAAATAGTTTGATTGTTAAAATGTATTACAAACTTTTATTTTATACATACATTCATTAAAATTCTTATAAATTCAACATGTAGATGCATATTTATACCTGTGTTGCAATTTCTTCAGGGTGATGCCCTGCTGTAAGAAATTCTACAAATGACTAAGGTGGCTAGATGAACCACAAAAATCTCCATGTCCACTCGAACTAGCTGTGTCATGATCAGGTCCATAGCATAATTGATGGAAACTAGTACATACATGTGGTCTCAACACTCCTAGAGTGGTACTTGGACCAACTCCATAAAACACTCCTCCATCATCGTCGTCTCTATGCTCCCTACGCGCTATTGTAGAAGCATGTTGATCAAGGTCTCTTGCGAGTGTACTAAGGGATCCTAATGTTGATACCACCACATATTGATACATAGGTGCGGGAATGCCAGGACTAAGAGGAGCAATAAGGGGTTGTGCATGCACAGGTTGTTGGGGATCAACCCTTGCCCCTAACCTCTGTTGTGGCATGCCACCACCAACACCCTGAAATGATTTAAAATCAAAATAATTGGGATTTTTCCCCATAACAAAATCTACATATAGTTTCCTCAAAAAATGCAATGAGACCTCTAGATTAGCATGTGGTGGATTGTGAAATACCATATACCATTGATCCCAAAAATTTGCACTCATTTGTGGATGTATATACCACCTCATGGATATTCTATATTTATTGGGAGGAATGGATTGACGAGTAACAAGGTCGATAAAGTAAGGGGATAGATGGGATTTTGTTATTTGAAGGTCTAAAATTTGTTTATAGGAGAGACCATCTACATAAAATTCTTTCATCTGCTCTATTTCTCGTCGATGCTTATCTAGATCAGAATCAATAGTCCTAATGGAATCCACAATGTTTTGCATCACAGATGCCAAATGTTTCACATGTGGTGGAATCAATGCTTAATTTTGCATAGCATTGATTTGATTTTGAATGGATGCCACTTGATCATTTATGTGTGCTCACAAGTGAGCCTCATCAGATCCAGAAGGTGGTAGAGGTGGGATATTAGGTGGAGGGGGTGGAGGGGGAGGTGGAGCTTGGGGTGGAGGTGGAGGTGGCTGAGGTGATGGATTGATGATATCACCAATGTTAAATTGATCCATGATATCAGATATAAGTGCACTTGCATTAAATTATACAAAATTAACATACAAAATTACAAACTTATAAGAAATAGTTAAATTTGAAATGCACATGCAAATTTGTTTAAATAGGATGTGAATACATATACATACACATACATACATTGATTGAACTTGAGCATGTGCATACAAATTTCAAAATTTAACATGTAAATACATTTAAAATAAAAAATATGATGCATAATTTGCATGCATACATCATTCAACTAAACTATGTACATACATAAAAATTTCAAAATTTAAAATCTAGAACTATGCAAATTTAATATATATACATACTAAAAAATAAACTTGAAACATTCACAAAAAGCTCATTTTATGTCAAAAACACACACATATATTACATTTTTCCAATAGGAGGAAATTATTGCCACATTTTTATGGTTTTGTTCCCCTCTAGATAAAGGTATCCAAAAATTTTCTTGGAGTTGTAGAAGGTATGATGTCTCAGAGGTTATTGCAATGCATGTTAATGATGATGTTTTGAAAGGTAAATTGATCATTGTGATTATCCTTATATTTTTTGGACTAAGATTTGGGGGATATATGGATATCCTTATACTCCACCATTTCTTGATGATCATGATTCAAAATTTCATGTGCCTCTTCATTCTTTAGACAAGATAGGTCCTATGATGATAATGCCATGTAGGAGTTTACAAATTTGGACTGTTTTGAGTCTTCAGATGAGGATGTCAAGGGTTCTTCAAATGATTCTTCTCCATAAGAGACACTTGATGTACCTTCACCTTCAGTGATTCCTTATGCAGATTCATTGATTGAGGCTTCCATCATTCCTATTCAATAGGAACATTCATCTTATGTTGGTGATTCATTGAGAAATTTTGGTGATTCATCACAAGTATTTGATTGTCTTCTTGATTGGGATTCCTATCTATCAAACATTGCATCCTTGTTTGTGGAGTCTCACATTTTAGATATGGAGGACACATTTGAGGGGTTATCTCTCCATTACACAACAGTTGTCAAACCATCATTGTCTTTGGCTATTGTTCAACATCAATTTTTGGATAGTGTTGGTTTGTCACCTCCTTCATTGATTGGGCATGTACTTGATTTGATTGTGTCATATTCATCTTCCTTGGGAAAGGAGACACACAAGAAATTTTTATATACATCATCATTATCATACATATGGATTCCACTTCCACTTCCTACCAGTTCCTATTTGGAATGGGAAGCATTCCTACATTTATACTTGGTTTTGTTTCTTCCGAAATGGAGACAACTTGTTTTTCGACAATGGATCATGTTTTTTCTTTAGGAACTTACCAAATTTTTATAGGTGATTACACATTGTGGGGAGGCTACATATAGTTTCTCTATTTCCCTCTTATGTGGGGCTATTGATTATATCATATTTTATTCTTGTGATGGATGTAGCTCTTGGGGGGTATTGATGTTGAGACCTCCACTCATCACTTCCATTACTTGTACATGATTTGCATTAGATTTTCATTATATCTATTTTTTTGAGAGGAGTTTTATCCCATGGGGTTTTCTCCTTTTCTCTATTTGTAAGAGATTGCATTTTCATTTGTACATGGATACCTAGCATGGCCTTGTTGTCAAGACCCATATTACATTTGCATAATAACTACACTCCCAAATTACCCTTATGGGGGGTGTTAATGTGAATGGGGTTATTTCCTAACTAGTTCCTAGTGAGAACCTATTCACATCACTAATAAGTTTACTTAGGAGTTAGTTTATTAGGTGGAATTCTATAAACTAGTATTAATGTGGCCATGTCTCATTAATTATCTTATAGTTATCTAGGCATTTAATATTTAAAGTTTATGCATTTTAAATTATGAATTAGGCATTTAATGTTTGCATCTAAGGTGATTATCCAAACTCCTCACACCTTGCCTATATAAACAAGGTGCTTTTTCATTGTAAATCATCTCATATCTCATATCTCATTATCTCATGATATTCTAGAGATTCTAGATATCAAATCAATAGATCATCATTTGATCATATTCTCTTGTTGATCATGATGCATCACTTTCTTGTTCATGTGGATGGTGTCTTTCTTGGTTGATCCTTTGAAGTGTGTGCAAATTCAAGTGGATTTTTGTGTTACAAGAATGAAAATTGGAATGAAGGCGTTCTAATTTATGTCAACTAGTCAGCTGGTTATCTACTAGTTGTTTTTGTTTGTATATGTTGATGATATTGAAAAACTTGTATTAAAGAAAGTTTATAGGTATTCAGTTGTTGCTATAGATGATGATCTAGTATTTTCCCCTATGTTTGTGCAGTTCAGATATGTTGGTCATGGTTATTGAAGGTTCTTATATTAAGATTCTTGGTTGTTGGTTCATTGTGAAGTTCGATGTGTGTTCACCAGTTGTGAACTATGTTTTTCTATGTTTTGGTTGAGGTTTGGAAGAAAAGTTGCTAGTTTGGATTTCTATTTGATGAATTCTTTTGACTTATGGTTCCAAAGTGAACATGTTTTGATTACATTGAAGATATTTTTGGTTTTTGGAAGCTTCGAGCTTAATCATTCTATTTGTTTTACATTGGTGTGGTCGACCTTATGTCAAGCACTAAATTCAAAGTTAATGAAGCATGTTGGATCTACTTTGGGTCCTACTGAAACGTGTGGTTGGTTCACCCTCATTCTAATTCCACCCTAGGATGTTTTGGCACTGACCTAATTTGAATTTAAATTTGGATGGCTGACCTTGTATCCTTTTTCAAGGTTGGAGATGGTATAAATATAGGATGAGCTAGTAATGAAAAATATATTAAAGAAGAAGGAAGGTAAGTGAAAGAGTAGACGTGTTATTGATGCTATTCAAAAAGTGTGTGTGAGTTGTGTGGTAGATTAGTCTGAAGCTTAATACTGAGTTTTCAAATGCAATGAGTAGAAGGCGAACTCTATCATTCATGCAAGTTGATCAAGTAACTATGGTGGAATCCTTTGTTGAATTGGGATTTTTATCTCTCTATAACAAGTCTTCTTTGTCTTCTTTATATCTTTGTGGTAGTAAGCCCTCCGGGTTGTAGCCCTTTGGACAGTGAGTCTAGACAATGAGTCCTTATCTCAAGCAATGAGCCTTTTGTAATTGATTTTGATATTCTCTGTAATGTGAGTTAATCCTCACCATGATTTTTACCTTATTTGGTTTTCCATGTAAATTTTGTGTTATTGTGTTTATGTGTTGGATTCGAGTTTTTACATTAGCATAATTTGATCATTAATCATTTAAGTAGGTTAGTTTTGGTAATTGAATTAAAGGTTAAAATCTGTGACAACTGATTCACCCCCCCTCTCATTTGTCCTATTTAATAATTGGTATCAGAGCTTGGTTCCTTGGTGAAGAGATTAATCACTTGAGGAAGGTCTGAGATGGATAGCAAAATGGTCTTTGATTATATGAGGTTTTATGGAATTAATTATGGAATTTGGAAAGTATTGATGGAAGAATATATGGAGTATTGTGGATATGATGTGGAGAAAGATTATAAGAATCCTTACACTCCTGCTAATTGTCCGAGTACACCTGAAGAGATCAAAGCGCATGAAGTGAATAATAAGGAAAATTTCGTCTTGAAGAATAGTCGGGTACATTCTGAGTTGATTAAGGTTTAGAATTTGAAGATAGCTAAGGAAGTCTGGGATGCTTTAGAAAGAGCACATGATAGTGATGAAAGAGTTAAAGAGGCAAAATTACAAAATTTGGAAACACAATTTGATCTTACACATATGTTCAAAGATGAAAATGTTAAAGCTTATACATAAAAAGATTGGATGAGGTAGTGGCTAGAATGTGGTCACTTGGCACTACTATAGATGAAACTAGGATTGTAAAGAAGATTTCCAGAACTCTTCCTGATGTTTACAGTGAGAAGGTAAGTGTTATTGAGAAGACTATAGATTATAAGACTTGTACTAAGGATTTGTTGTTATGATTTTTGACATCTTATGAGATGAGGAAGCGAAATTTAAGAAATGGAGGCAAAATAGAGGCTTCCTTTAAAGAAACAAAAGCTAATGATCCAGATGAAGAAGAATTTAATGAAATAGAAGCTAACTTTGTAAGAAGAATGAGGAAAGGCGCCGATAAGTATGAAAGTAAATTTCCCTTTAAATGCTTTAGTTGTGAAGAAATAGGTCACTATGTTGCAAAGTGTTCGGAAAGAGATAAAAGGAATAAACAAAGATATGAGAAAGAAAAGAAAGGAAAGAAGATTAACAAAGCTTACTATGTGAATGAGAATGCTATTATTTCATATTAAGATTTAGAATATGAAGATCTAGATGACAATGAATGCTTGTTCTTGGATATTGAAGATGAACCTACTTATACTAATTCAAATAAATAGGTAAAGGAAATCTCTCTGGAGAAGGAGAATGAGATAAATGAAGGTATGGTTATCTCTTCCCTACATGATAAATAATAAAATATTTTTTGGGTAGTTGTGGTTGCTCACATCACATGAGTGGTGATAAGAGTAAGTTTGTTAAACTTGAGAAATATGATGGAGGCTTGGTTATGTTTGAAGATGACACTTGTTCTAAAATATGTGGGATAGGTTTAGTAAGTTTTGATGGAAAGCATCATACTGACGATGCCTACTATGTTAAAGATTTAAGGAATAATTTGTTGAGCGTTGGTTAGATATGCAGAAAAGGATATGATCTTGTGTTTAAAGATGAGAAATGTGAGATCCAGAAAGGATCCAAAAAATTGATTGTTACAGGAAAGAAATATGAAGGGAATATTTATAAACTTAAGGGTGCTGATGGACTTTGCTTTATGACTCATATAAATGATAGTTGGTTATGGAATAGGAGAATGTGTCACATGAATTTTGATAACTTGGCAAGGATCAGTGTTGTTCAAGCTATGAGAGATTTACCAAGAATTACAAAGCTTGTTAACATGCTATTTGCAAGAATTGTCAGTTTGGGAAGTGTTGATGTCTAAAATTGCTAGAAACATAGACTTATGGGAAACTCAATTAATGGGGGACCAATTACCTAAACTGAGTAACCTCTGGGTTTTAAAGAAGTTGACTCTTACATGTACTAGGGGATTGGAAAGGGAAAAGGAAGCAAATATATTAAAATAAAATCTAATCTAAGGTGATGCACCAAGAGTTAAGTGTGTAGGCATGAGGAATATTTCTTTCAAATGAGATTTGATGGCCCATTCAATAATTTGCATTTCTGAAAATAATAGAAAACATAGATGAAAATCCTAAGAAGTCAATCAAATAACATAATATAACTTTCATATACATTCACTGAACAAGAAGAGTTCAAGACATGATCTAAATGAAAAAATTATATTAAAATTGTAGGAGTATTGTAGATAAACTACTCAATACAACAAACAACACAGTTTAATGTCTTATCAATTAACTAAGAAATAGGGAGGCTAAAAAAATTGGCACACTTTGTGAGTCTTAATACAATAATTAAAAATAATATAGAGGCCTGTAGTCTTTCAATAATTTTTTTTGTATTTTCCCCCCTTTCATAGAGTCAAAGCAATATATATAGATCTCTCCACCGCTTGAAATCCAATAATTGAAAAGATTCCCCAGGCGCGGGCCATGTTGCTTGTCACAATGATTCTCAAATATCGTTTCAACAAAAATATTGTGAAACATGGCATTCAGTTTCCTCGAAAAAAGTGTGCCCTTCTCAATGATGGAAGTGGTCTTGGAGTGGAAGTGGTGACATTCTCATGAAGACATGTGTCTAACCGTCTTAAGAATCAGTTAGGACACATGGTGTAGAGGCATGGCCTCTCATTCTTCCTTCCTTTTTTTGAGATTGAAGTCCCCATAGAGATGACACATGGAGAAGAGGCGAAGCCTCTAATCCATTCTTCCTTCATTTGAGACTAACATTCTTGCGAAGATTACATGTGGTGTAGTCTGTGTTTCAAGAATTGACTACGAGGGCCACCCAAAATTATCCATGGAATGATGGAATGCGGCACACAGGAAAAGCTCAGAGATGAGGCTAAGGAGAGAGAACCCTCAAACAAATGTGTTGTAGAAACATAGCACAAGCGGATGAAAGCGCTACAAAAAGGAGCTCAAAAATATGCAAACATGTGAAATGCAGGCTGGTACCATGCAAAACCAACCATACCAACCCAAAGGGAGCTTTTATGATTTTTAAATCCATAGATTTTGGTGACTATCAGGGGCATTTTTCCTACAAAATGGGAACACAAAATTTCTGGTTTCATAGACCAGAGTCCTATCCATTGGGAAATAATCAAAGCTTTGAAAGTGCACTCTATAGAGGCAGCTAGTCAGCCTCAGATGGTATCGATAAAGCACAAAAATTCTCTTACACCTCATGCAGATCGATAATTTATTTGAATGATAGCTCCAGAGAAATCCCAGATCCAAACTCAAGCTAGAAAAGAAGCCACACTATTAGATGTATGGCACCTTTAATGTCTACTACCGTGGGAGGTTGACTGAGTTTTTGGAAAGTAGATAAATCCCATTGCTTTTCCTCAATCAAGAAATCATTACAGATCAAAGGAACAATCTACTACTAGACTACTAGATTTAGTTCATGCAGATCTTTATGGTCCTATGAGAGTGCAAAGTCTACTTGGTGAAAGGTAATTTATGCTTTTAATTGATGATTATTCTACATATACATGGGTTACATTTCTTAGAGAGAAGTCAACTGCATTAAATAGATTCAAGGCATTCAAGACTACGGTTGAAAATGTTAGTTAATTTGAGGAAAAAAAATGCTTAAGCTCTGATAGAGGTGGAGAATTCACCTCCCATGAGTTCAATATGTTGTGTGAAGTTCATTGAATAAAGAGATAGTTATCTACTCTGAGAACTCCTCAAAAAAATGGAGTTGTTGAAAGGAAAAATAGAATAGTTCAATAGGCTACTAGATCAATGATCATTCAAGCTAGATTATTGGAAGTTTATTGGAAAGAAGCCATTCATACTATTGTTTATGTGTTCAATTGAGTTCAAGCAAGGGAAAATAGTATAAAGAATCCCTATGAGCTATGGCACGGAAGAATTCCTACAATCAAATATTTCAAGGTATTCAGAAGAAAATGTTATATCAAAAGATATGAGGAAATTTTGGGCAAGTTTGATGCAAGAAGTGATGAAGGAATATTTCTTAGATAATCTACTAAAATAAAGGCATACAAATGTTTCAATAAAATACTGAGAAATATTGTAGAGAGCTTGAATGTGAAGGTTGATGAGATAATAAAGAACTTTATTGATATTGATGGATATGAGTTAGATGATCATGATTGTGCAAGAATAGAAGAAATTGTGGAAGAAAAAAATGATGATGAGTAGAAGAAGATGGATTAATAGAATGAAAGAGAAGAAGATGCTATGGTGATGTCCCCTAGGACACTAAAATATGTTCAAAAGAATCATTTAGAAAATCATATTATTGGAGACAAGAAAAAAGTCATGTTAACTAGAAGCAAATTTTTTGTTGAAGTAAATTTGTGTTTATTCTCTAAGATTGAGCTGAAGAAAATAAGTGAAGCTTGTGAAGATTAATATTGGAAGGAAGTAATGAAAGAAGAACTTTTATAGATTGAGAAGAATCAAACTTGGGAACTGGTCCCAAGATTGGCAAATAAAAATATTATTGAATCAAAATGGGTATTCAAAAATAAGTAGAATGAGAATGGAGAAGTTGTCAGAAACAAGGAGAGGCTTGTGTGTAAAGGCTACTCACAAGTAGAAGAAATATATTTTTAAGAGACTTTTTCCCCAATAGCAATAAGGATGTTCTTAGCATTGGCTACCCATAAAGATTTCAAAGTTATCAGATGGATGTCAAGTCATCATTTCTGAATGGTGAGCTGGAAGAAGAAGTTTACATGGAACAATCAAAAGGATTTCAGTTGACAGATCAATTGGATATGGTGTGCATATTGAAGAAATATTTATATGGATTGAAGCAAGCTCCTAGAGCTTGGTATGCAAGGTTAGATATGTATTTGATTCAACGAGGATTTAACAAAGGTATGACAAATAGTAATTTATACTAAGATTGAAAATGTCAAAATATTGATTGTAGTTGTATATGTTGATAACATTATATTTGGAGGAAATGAAAAGATGTGCAAGATGTTTGTGGAAGAGATGCAAAAAGAATTTGAAATGTCTATGTTTGGGTAGATGAATTTCTTTCTTGGGATATACAAATTAATCAAATAGAGAAAGGAATTTTCATTTCACAGTCTAAGTATGTAAGAGAGATGTTGAAGAATTTTGGGATGGATGGTTCCAAACCAGTAAGTACTCCTCTGGTGACTGGTTGCAAATTGGGTAAAGATGATGATTCACCTAAGGCTAATTAGAGCAAGTATAGATGTATGATTGGTGGATTACTGTATTTGACTACTACTAGACCAAATATTATGCAAGTGGTTTGTCTTGTGGCTAGATTTCAAGAAGATCCAAAGGAAACACATGTTGTAATGAAAAGAATATTTAGATATTTAAATGGCACTCCAGATTATGGATTGTGGTATCCTAAAGATATTGACTTTACACTTAGTGCCTATACATTTGCACATTGAGCTAAATGTGTAGATGATAGAAAAAGTACAAGTGGTGGTGCATTCTTTCTTGGATGTAGATTGGTGGCATGGTTGAGTAAGAAGCAAGATTCGGTCTCTTTGTCTACTACTAAAGCTAGGTATATTGGTTTTGCATCTTGTTGTACACAAGTTCTATGGATGAAACATACATTGAAAGATATCACAATACTACATAACAATCCCATCTCTATCTTCTGTGACAATACTAGTGCAATTAACATTTCAAATAATTCTATGATGCACTTGAGGATGAACTATATATCTATTAGATATCATTTCTTGAGAGAGAAGGTCATGGAGAATGAATTTAAGCTTGAGTATGTTCTGACAAAGGATCAAATTGTTGATATATTTACAAAGGCTCTTCCTAAATATACTTTTGAGTATTTCTAAGAGAAGTTAGGGGTTATTTCCCCTCCTTTCATAAACTAAGATGCATCAATCTGGTGGATTCATGGTTCTATCTTTTTGGACTAATGTTTTGGTACCTCTCAAGGGGAGAAGGTAGTTTTAGGTGTTATCATTGTGAAGTATTCTTTTTTCATGTCAAAGGAAGATTCAATGAACATATCTTTTGCATTTTCCATTGATTTCAAAGTGGGAGAGAAAGCATGTGAAAAGGAGAGAAGGCTAATGAGAGAAAGTAGGTAATGAGGAAGATGATCTTCTAAGGGGGAGAAGAAAAAAAGAAAAATATTGAGAAGTATATTTAGAACATGTATGATGTCTTTGATGGTTTTTCACATCATGTGTTGCCATCAATGAAAAAGGGGGAGATTGTTGCAAGAATGGAAAAATAAATGAAGGTGTTGTCATTGATTTCAACTGGTCAGTTGGTTATCTACTAGTTGTTGTCAGTTTTATATGTTGAGGATATTGAGAAAATTGTATTAAAGAAATTTTACAGGTATTCAATTGTTGCTATGGATGATGAGTTGATATTTGCCCCTATGTTCATGTGGTTTAGATATGTTGGTCATGGTTATTGAAGTTTCCTAGATACTCATATTCTTTGTTGTTGGTTCGTTGTGAAGTTCGAGATGTGTTCACTAGTTGTGAACTATGTTTTTTTGTGTTTTGGTTGAGGTCTGACAGAAAAGTTATTGGTCTGGATTTCTCTTTGACGAAGTCTTTTGACATGCAGTTCTAGGATGTTTTGATTGCATTGAAGATATTTTTGGTTTCTAGAAGTTTCAAGCTTAATTGTTCTATGTGTTTAGTTACACTAGTGTGGTCGACCTTGTGTCAAGCACTATCTTTGAAGTTAATGAAGTGTGTTGTATCTACTTTGGGTCCTGGTGAAGTGTGTGGTTAGGTCACCCTCATTCTAATTCCACCCTAAGATGTTTTTGTGCCAACCTAATTTGAATT
>VDFB02014151.1:0-18704 GCA_007258455.2 Sequoia sempervirens
CCCATTTGCAATGGGGCGATGTTGCAAAAGGGTCACAACAGGTCCCTTTTATAAAATTTAATTCCAATGCAGTGCATTTCTTTTCAGTTTGAATAGAAAATAGATGCAGTATTGAGCATTCAGATTTGTGAGCATTTGCTGTTCGTATTTTCAACAGTATGTATTTGTAGATCAGAGTACTCAAATCTACTGTTTGGATTGGTGTTTCTGTTTTATGCTCTCTGCAGCTAGGACTAAATTTTCTGAATGCAGAATCTGCTTACCATGGTCTAAAAACTAAGTTAATTTTTTTGGCAAACATACTTAGCTATTTGAAATAATGCATCAAAACCTTCATGCCTCCGAAAAGACTAAATCCAAAATAAAACTAAATAACTAAACTTTTGATTCCCTGTAAAACACAACTCCACTAAACAACTTTATAATATGAAAATTTGGTGGTGAATTCTTTAACTACGGATGCTTTTATCTGTAATGAAACACAGAAAGTCTGAAATTTGAAGAATTTTTATTATTACCTGCTGTAATCTTGATTTTATATGTTAAACAGTGATTTCAAACGGGAATGAAGATGGAATTTAAACCACATCATTGTCTCAAAATTTCACAAAAATAAGAGATTGCGGTAAGTCAAACCTCCAGTGTATGATGGTAACGTGTTCACTTTTGTCATCATATCCTTGAAAACTGATTCGGAAGGCTCCACTACCATGACTCCAGAGTTCAACCTTTCTGAGTGTTTCAAATTTGCACAAAACTTTTGGCATTTAAAAAGATCCTCAATGCTTCTAAGGACAATGGTGTCGGCATCAAGGTAGACAACTGTAGAATATTGTCAAGGCATCAACAAACTGAACAAACCAAAAGTTAACTGATATGAATAGAATATTGAACCTCTGTTTATATGACTCTACTGGGTAAACAAAGACGAAAACATTGCTAATCTTGAAATTTCTACCAAATGCTTTGTAAGCAAATGAGATAGTCTCTGCTAAAACCTTTCTTATAGTTGGTCATGTTAAATATTTTCAATTTGGTGTAAACTCCCCAAAATCTCTTTGGCCTTTTATGGTTCGGATTGGCCAATAATCGAATATGTTCAACAATCCACCCATCAGCCTGTTCCCAAACACATTTCAGTAGCTATTAAAAAAAATTATTTGCATTAGATAGAGAGAAATGCAAGAGACAGCAATAGACAGAAATAAACTTCAATAAACTCCAGTAGAGAGGAAAAAGCAACATGAGCATAGCCATACATTACTAATTTTGAACATAGTTTCTGAAATGTGTATCTAGAAATTCAAACCAACTAAGCATATGAATAATAGATAACTGAAGTATAGGAATTTTTCAAATAGTTACTTCGCATCTTGCTGATATGTTTAGAGTGCAGTATTCTTCAATGACTTCTAGGTATGTGCATTAGTGGCCACTGGCCAATGAAATATTTTTCAACACTAACATGTATTTTTAACTTGATTAAATCATTTGCATTCCAACGTGAGATTATAATATTTAAGTATTAGTTGTATGGAATGCAATACTCTCATTAAATTTCCAACCATAAAACTGCAAGTTTTGTAGGTTTTAAATATAAAACCAAAAGTACCATTTATATGGATTCTGCAATTATAGAAATTCCCTATAAGCTGTGAAAATTATTTGAATGCGCTGCTTTTTATTGACATAGAATCATATCTTTGACACATTCAGATACAACATATTTAAAGGCTGGTTAAAACATTCAGTGTGGTCAGATATTTGCAGCCAAAAATATAAACATAGATTGTATTCAAGTATTTATTCTAATATTAATGGTCATCTTAGCTTTAGTTAGTCGTTAGTTTACCTTAGCTTTTAGTAACTTCTGTTTACGCTTTAGTTTGTTTTAGCATCTTTAAGCTTTCTACTTTAGTTAGCTTTAGTTAACGATGGTTTCTTTTTAGAAACATCGTCTTGTAATTTTCTTTATAAGGAGTTTTCATCTCTTTTTGTAATCACGCAATAATGAATATCAATTATCATTTCATGGTATCAGAGCTTAGGCTCGGTCTTTTTTGACAAAATTTTTAATAAAAATTCATTGTTTTCCCTAAGGAATTTTTTAGAAATTTCTTAGATTTTTTTTCTAGCCAATTTTTTTTAAAATATAAAATTGAAGAAATTTTTGGGGACTGATCTTTTAAGAGATTTTCGTGAAATTTTCAAAGGGTTTCTGAGAACATTTTCGTGGGTTTTTGTGAAAAAAAAAATTGAAGAGCTTTTTGGAGGAATTTTGTTAAGATTTTCAAGGGCAAAACGCGGATTTTTTTAGTAAAAAATCACAGTTTTTTAAGGCTGAAAATCGCAGGTTTCTACATCTTCAAATTGCAATTTTTTTGTCTGATGGAAATTGTGACCTAATTTCTGAGCCTATTCATGCAGATTTTTCCCAGTTCGAAGGACTTTCGTCTGAGTTTTTGACGCATTTTTTTGGGCATCTTCCTGCAAAGTACAATTTTTACAATCGTGTAGGTTTTTGCAGCTCTGTTCGTGGGTTTTTCGAGTGATTCTGAGCACGATTTTTTTCTGAAGTTTTCAACGTTTTCTAGGCATCGTTTTTTTCCAGAACCGTGTCTGAGATTTTTGTGCAGATTTGTGGGCTTTTTAGCACACTTTCTGAAAATCATGGCTATATTTGACGGCTTTTTTGAAGTCGGTTCTGATATTTTACCCGATTTCTTGCATGCAATCTTCCTGTGTTTGTTTTTGGCGTGTGACTAGGGCTCCTTGACGGATTCGCGACCTTGTTATGCATGTGCTACCTACAGATCGTGGGTATTTTTTTATTTGCTGGCTTATGAAGGATTTCTGATGGGTTCTCTACCTTTTTGGATGGATTTTCTCAAAAATTCATAGGCATTTTCCAGGGCATTTTTCCCTGATTTCTAGGTGCTAGGGTTTTGTGAGAGATTTGTGCAAAATCCTCTATTCTGCATTTTTCCTAGGGTGTCTAAATCATGAGTTGTTGATTTTCCAGACTTCCAGTGGACCTGATTTTCCAAAGTTCATGGGCAGATTTGATAGCTTTTTGACGGGTTTTTACTAATAAAAATCATGGTTTCATGGCAGCTTGAAGTGTTAATTTTTGAAACAGTTTTTTGACAGAATTTTTCTAAGACAAATAAAAATTCCTGCAAAGAGTTTTTCAAGATTTTTCCTAAAAAAGTTTACAAGAAGAGTTTTTGAAAATTTTCCTAGAAAAATTTTGCTAAAGTTTTTTGAGGATTTTTTTTGAAAAATCTTACTCTTTTCAAGTTTTCTGGTTTTTTTCTGAAAAATCTCACAGTTTCAGTTTTTAGGATTCATTTTTGAAAAAGAAAATTGTGAGTTTTGCCAGCTAATTGTCCAGAGCTTGTGCCAGCTGATCACAGAATTACCTTGTTTTTTGTGCTATGGAAAACGAGAGGGATTGAAATATTCCGAGCCAAATTTTTTCCAATTTTCAAATTACAATCAGAAATGCAACACACCCGTTAGAGTTAGATAAATCAAACCAGCAGTTACAATATAACTATTTGCCAAGAATGCGCACTCAATCTCAACAAAAGAGAGGCTATCATATGGCAAGAGGATCGTCAGTACATTAATCAGAACTGCAACTGGAAGTAACTCTAACCAAGAATGGCGCCAAGTGATGGCGAACATATGGTCAGAGGATCTTAATGGAAATGCTGATACAAGAACTCTAACCAAGAAATGTGTCGGCGAACAACGAGCATGTGGTCAGAGGATCCCTATCATCTAATATGCTGAAAGCAACTTAACACCAAGTATGTGCTACCCAATTCCAGTATGGAAATGAGGCTACCATATGGCGGAGCAATTACATGAAATACAATACTGGAAATGGAACTCAGCGCCAAGTATGTGCACTCCTATCCAAGATGAATAGGCGTTATCATATGACGGAGCAACTAAAAAGTAAATACAATAGACCAAGCAAGGATCAGTCTCTTCCACAAAATGTGGGAAATATAATAAAGAGCTTACAAATGTGAATATTGGCTAGTTAGTACTACTAACAGCCTTACAATATAATATATCTCCTGCAAGCACGATGGATTATAGTGATAATCAAACTGCTGAAATGTAGAGCTACTCCAGAATGATTAATATGACTAAGACAAACAATCCCAGCCCTATTAATAATTTTACTAAGTCTGATATGACAGATCTGCAGTTAAAATGGTGAAATCAGCAACTCCAGAACTCACTTAAATGCTCATATCTCTCTCAATACTCACTCATTTAACTTGAAATCAGTTGCAAAACATTCTAATGATGATGACAATGAAGATGGATCACAAAAACTTCTCACAAAGACCCCTATTTATTTTGCACAACTTCCAAAGCACTTACAAAGTGAAATTGCCCGCAAGCAAGGGCGATTTACTTTAGATAATTCATAGACTTCAAATAAAATTTTGGAAACTTGCACATATGGTCGCCCTACATAGGAAAATAGATTGGAACAATACCAGCAACTCTAAAATTGACAGAAAATACAATAACTCAACTACAGAATGTGAGAAGAACCAACTACAAGAAAGGAAACCAACTACAACTAAACCTCTCAACTAGTTGTTGTCTTTCAAGCAAGAAGAAGAGCCAAGCTAGGAGGCTTACATTCCTCGAAGCAATCCCAAAACCAATCTAGCAACATAAGTTTGCAAATTCATCAAATGACAAAATGAGGACCCAGAGCTCCAATTTATAACTTCAGAAGAGCTTTCTAGAAACCTCCAAGAAGGGCGCCACCTCAAAGATTCTTTTAGGTCATTGACTTGTCTTTTGTCTTCACCCTCAGGATGGCGTACTTGCTTAAGAAGATAAATTTCACTTTTTAAATAAAATATTTGGCTCACCCAAAGTTGGCGTCCAAACTCCTTGAGCAATATTTGGCTTTAGAAATATTAAAATATTTCCTCCATGTGAAAATACCCTTCAATGTCCCCCTTTTAAAGACAATATTAATTCATGATGCTAGAACAAGGAATTATAATGTTAAATTATAACATTATAATATAAAATATCTTATATCACCATGGAAATGCATCAGAAGCCAAATTCAACCATACCGTCTGAACAGACTGCCATAGTGAAGAAGCCTCAACTGGAGTCAAAATAGAATTTACTAAAAATAGTAAATCCATGTAATTGCTCAGAATGCCGAACCGAAACCACCAACGCGAAGCTCTCAGAAAACCCAGAAGGAATCCACAATCCAAGTTCAACATTTCCAAGTGCAAGCTCCGCAAAAAGATGAAAACGTCCTCCAAGAAGTTTGGAAACCCTGATTCGAGCTTCTGCTTAGCCTACGAGTTCCCAGAAATAGGCTAAATCCAAATGAAGAGCGTAGGGCTAAATTGGGGACATTACAGGGATGGCGTCTTTGTCCAATGTTACGTTGGAAAATACGCAAAGGTTCAATGGAAAGAATTACAACACATGGAAGCAGAGGATGCTTACCATCTTTGAATACCGGTGTCTGGATGCGCTTGTTCTAGGTACAAAAGTTCGTCCCACAGCTACAGGGAAGGATCAAGACAAGTATGATGGAGATAATAGGGAGGCAGTTATGCTTCTAAAATTATCTGTCACCAATGAGATGTTACCAGAAATACCATCTAGTAAATTTGTTGTGGAGATTTGGAAGCATTTGAAAGATCTTCATGAGACCTCTAACAAGGGAAGGGCTTTCTTTTTGAAGAATATGCTGTTTTCCATTATGATGGATGACCAAGTGTCTTTGCAGGAGCACTTGATGAAAATCAAAGATACTCGCGATCAACTAGAGGCCATTGGTCATAAGATGGAAGATGGGGATATGGTGGTGATCACTTTGAAAAGCTTGTCATGTTCCTACCAACACTTCATTGAAACGCTCAGCATTACATCCACCAATGTTGACTTGAAGTTTGATGAACTATGCAACAAGCTTTTGCAGTAGGATAGGTGGAGGAAGCAATTTGGGAGCAACAATGAGCCTTCTAATGTTGAACAAGCATTTACTACCAAGGATGTTGGCAAAGGCAAGTCCACTTAGCAGAAAGGACGAGGCAATTTAGAGGAGGGCTCTAATAAGTCTATTACTTGCCATTACTGTGGGAAAATTGGTCATACACAGAAGTATTGCAGAAAGCAGTTGGCTGATGGGAAGTCCAAACAGGAAGAGTCTCAACAAAGTGCTCAAGTGGCGGAGTATACTAAGCAGGAGTCTACATATTATGCATTTGGATGACCATCACACCATCAAAATATGGGTAGACTTAGTTTATGTTTGTAGGATGACCATTAAGAGAGGGTATTAAAGTATTTGTTGTAATATTAATGGTCATCTTGTTAATGAATGATAGCTTTGGTCAGATATGAAGGACGATTGATTGCTACAAGCATCATCGTCATTCATGCTTGATTAGAGTTTATCCTTTATTTTGAAATATTTCTGGAAATCATATTAATCGAATTTATGAGCATTCATATATTATTTGAATTATATATGATATATTTTGTAATCGGAATTTATCTTCTCATTCGCCATCTAGTATATATGTTTTATACTAAACAAATCATTAACTGTGCTTATCTTAAACCCGCGCTCTAAAGAACACGTCCCATGAGTGGACGCGTCTCCACTTGTGGAGACACGTCCTCTCATGAGACATGTCTCTTAGAGGCAGGGTTTCCTCACATATTTATGGTGGATCCTTCCTTGATATGCAAATATTGAAATTGATAGATACTCTGCTCCAAGGAGACCACATACTTCAAAGAAGACTCAGACGTGTGACTACAGTTACGGGGATATAATCTGAAAAATATTTAATCTCATTTAACATGGTACCAGAGCCACATTAGGAAGATCCGATTAAATTCATATCAGATTATTTAAATCGTATTCTCTCTTGAAATCACATTCCTCTCTTCATAATGTCTAGTGTAATCAGATTTGAGGACCGTCTTGAAGGTACAAACAACTTTACATCATGGAAATTCCAAATCATGATGATTTTAAAAGAAAATAAGTTACTCATTTGTGAAAGAAAACCAGATAGAGCCTAAGAATGATCTAGAGAAATCTCAATGGATTGAGAACAATGAGAAAACCATGAAAATTATAGTAGATGCAGTTAGGGACCATATAGTACCTATATTGTCTAAAAATGAGACTGCATACCTAATGTTTAAATCTCTTGAAAGCACCTTTGAAATAAACAACACCAGTAGGACCCTTGCTCTAAAGAGGCAAATTAATCATGTTCAAATAAACAAGGGAGAATCTATTCATTCATATTTCATGAGAATCATTGAACTAAGAAATCAACTGTCAACAATTGGTTATCAAATTGATAGTAAGGAGTTAACACTAATAGCTCTAGATGGTCTACCAAACTCATGGGAGTCATTTGTTCAAGGAATAAGTGCAAGATCCAAACTCCCTAAATTTGATAGGCTAAGAACAGATTGCTTGCAAGAAGAAACAAGACTAATGACAAAAGGAAACCTTCAGAAACCTATAGATGAGGATATTCATCTACTAAACACAACTTCTCATAAGAAAGGTAAGAAGAAAAACTTCAAGAGAAAGAAGAATTCGTACGGAAGGGGATCATCCAAGAAAAGGAAAGACATATCCCAAATACAATGTTTCAAATGTGATCAGTATGGACACTATGCAATCAAGTGCCCTGATAGAACAAAACAACAGGCATCCTTTGCTAAAGTTGAAAAGACAAATACAGAACATGATTCTGAGAAATTTGTTTTCTACTCAACATTATCAAGTCAAGTATCAAACATAGTCAATAATTGGGTAATTGATAGTGGTTCTTCAAGGCACATCACAGGATTCAAAGAACACCTAGATACTATGATAGAAGAAACTGAAGAAGAAGTAACTATTGGGGATGATTCTGCACATCCAGTTAAGGGGGTTGGAACTTGCACCATAAATCTAAAGTCTGGCCTCTCTCTTCAACTCACTAGAGTATTATTTGTACCAGGAATAAAGTGGAACCTAATATCCATTTCTGCTCTTGAAGACAACGGATATAGGGTCACCTTTATGGATGGAAAAGTCCTAGCGTGGCCAAAGAACTGCACCATAAAGAAAGCTCAAACTACAGGGATAAGACAAGGATATCTCTACAAACTGTGCACTGAAATTAATCAAGCCCTTATTCATGAGACCTCTGATTCAAATGAAATTTGGCATCAAAGACTAGGACATATTCATTTTCGTGCCCTACCTTCTGTGGAAAAATTAGTAACAGGATTACCCAAACTAAATCATATTCATGAAGGAGCATGCAAAGGGTGTGCCCTAGGGAAGAATACAAAGGGGGCCTTCCAAAACAGTTTGAGTAAAACCAAAAACATATTAGAACTGGTTCATTCTGACTTATGTGGACCTATGTCTGTACCCTCGCAGGATTTTTATATTATGTAATATTTGTAGATGACTTCTCTAGAAAGACCTGGATATATTTTCTTAAATGCAAAGAGTCAATAGAAGTCCTTAAAAGATTTAAGGAATTCAAAGCTCTTACAGAAAACTTTTCGGGGAAGAAAATCAAAACTCTAAGAACAGATAATGGGAAGGAATACACCTCAGAAATCTCTAAGGAATTTTGTGTAAATGCTGGGATTAAGAGGGAGTTTATTGTAGCCTTCAATCCTCAACAAAATGGTGTTGCTGAGAGGAAGAATAGATCTATTGTAGACGCTGCTAGAGCAATGTTGTTTGACCAAAACATAGAAACTTCATTTTGGGCAGAAGCCTCTAGGACAGCTGTCTACATTCAAAATAGATGTCCCCATTCTCATCTAGATAACAAAACTTCTGAAGAAGCATTTACTGGTATAAAACCTGACAAAAGTCACTTAAGGATCTCTGGTTGCCCTGTCTACATTCATGTACCTAAAGAAAAGAGATCTAAATTAGAACCTAATGGAAAGAAAGGGATATTCGTGGGCTATAGTGAAACCTCAAAAACTTATAGAATTTACATATCAGGTCAGAATCAAATTGAACTAAGTAGAGATGTCATCTTTGAGGAAGACATTGCTTTCAAAAGGGCAAAGAGTTCTAATGACATAGAAATTCAAGATTCTACTAAAGTTATAGAGGAGGATCTTGCTCCTGAGATTCAGAGGGAGTATTATGAAGAAATCCTAAATGAAAACCAATCTGTCCCAGAAGTGAATCTTTATGACAACAACAAGAGGAGACCATTTTGGGCTAGAAAGATGATTAAGGAAGCTGAGAATTATACAGCACCCAAAGGAACTTTTAGAGAAAGTAAGAGACCCAAAAGATTCTCAAGCTATGTTGCCTTAATGAATGAGATCATTAGTTCAAAACCATCTAGCGTTATGGAAGCTCTGAAGCATCAAGTATGGAAAGATGCTATGACAGAAGAGTATCAATCCATTTTGAAAAATGATGTATGGGATATAGTACCTAGACCAAAAGACAAATCTATTGTCTCTTCCAAATGGCTCTTCAAAATCAAACATGCTGCTGATGGCAATATCGAGAAACACAAGGCACGCTTTGTTGCTAGAGGTTTCTCTCAAAAGGAAGGTATTGATTATGAAGAAACTTTTGCACCTGTTGCCCGGTACACCTCTGTGAGAGCAGTAATAGCATTGCTGCACCTAAAAGCTGGAAGATCCATCAAATGGATATGAAAACTGCCTTCTTGAATGGGTCCATTGAAGAAGAAGTCTTTTTAGAGCAACCTGAAGGCTTTGTGATACATAATGCAGACTCACATTTATGCATATTGAAGAAAGCTCTATATGGACTTAAACAGGCTCCCAGAGCCTGGTATGAAAGAATTGACAACTATCTTCTAAGACTAGGATTTTCCAAGAATGATGCAGATCCAAATCTCTATTTTAAGGTAATTAAAGGTGATATGTTAATACTAATTTTATATGTTGATGACCTAATAACAAGAGAAGATCACCTTATTACTCAATGTAAGAAAGACCTGGCTTCAAAATTTGATATGAAAGACTTGGGCATTTTACATTACTTCCTGGGGTTGGAAGTCTGGCAGAAATCAGATGGTATCATTTTAAATCAAGGAAAGTATACTATTGATATTCTAAAGAGATTTGGGATGTTAGACTGTAGACCCATGTCTACACCTATGGAAACTAACTTACACAAGTTGAAAGAAGCAGCAACAGAATCCAAGTGTGCAGATCCAACCCTTTACACACAGATGATTGGATCCTTGATGTATCTGGTCAACACCAGACCTGATATTTGCTATGCAGTGAATGTTCTCAGCCAGTTCATGTGTGAACCAAAGGAAATTCACTTAATGGCTGTGAAACATATTTTGAGATATCTTCAAGGCACTATTGGATATGGTCTTCTTTACAAGAATAATCCTCTAGATCTACATGGATACTCTGATTCAGATTGGGCTGGAAGTGTAACCGATCGGAAAAGCACATCGGGATGTTGCTTCAGTTTAGGATCAGCCATGATCTCCTGGATTTGCAGAAAACAATCTTCAATTGCACAGAGCTCAACAGAAGTTGAATACATTGCAGCCTCAATGGGAGCAAGAGAAGCAATTTGGCTTCGTAAATTGCTCATGGGACTCTTTGGTGACCCCTTGAATCCTACTATTATTCATTGTGATAATCAGAGTTGCATCAAACTCTCTGTAAATCCTGTCTTTCATGATAGATCTAAGCACATTGAGATCCCCTATCATTATGTAAGAGATATGGTGGAAAGGAATGTGATTCAGTTGGAGTATATTAGTACAAATGATCAAACTGCAGACATTCTCACCAATCCTCTCTCCCGAATCAAGGTGGAGCACTTCAGGAAGAAACTTGGCATGGTTGAAATGTAATTTGTTATTTATGTTTGAAATACAAAATTGTTTATAAAATTGTACTAATATATAAAGATGTTTAATGTGTAAACTCTTTTGTAATGTGTGTGACTCCATGACTTTATGGGCCTACTCCCCCTGTGTACATTATTGAAAGGTGACGATCTTTCTAATGATGAACACTTGTAATTGACATTGTAAAGTGACGACTCTACAATGATAAACTATCATGATAGATATCATGTGACTTGATATTTATGGACATGTCATGATAGTATCTCTTATTTGATATCATGGGACTTGATATCATTTGTAGATCATTATGATCCTTAAGAGATAATCATGGTGGATATTTATATCCGTGGATATGCCATGAATTATGGTAGGCATCATGTGACTTGATGTCAGTGCACATACCATAATAGAGATATGATATGAAGAATGTCATGTGACTTGACAATATTGAGAAATCATACCATGTCTTAGATATCATGTGTTAAGGTGATATCTCTAGTTATTTGATTTGAAATATCTTCCCTAGCTAAGAGGGAGTGTTAATGAATGATAGCTTCGGTCAAATATGAAGGACGATTGCTGCAAGCATCATCGTCATTCATGCTTGATTAGAGTTTATCCTTTATTTTGAAATATTTCTGGAAATCATATTAATCGAATTTATGAGCATTCATATATTATTCGAATTATATATGATATATTCTGTAATTGGAATTTATCTTCTCATCTGCCATCTAGTATATATGAGTTATACTAAACAAATCATTAATTGTGCTTATCTTAAACCCGCGCTCTAAAGAACACGTCCCATGAGTGGACGCGTCTCCACTTGTGGTGACACGTCCTCTCATGAGATGTGTCTCTTAGAGGCAGGGTTTCCTCACATATTTATGGCGGATCCTTCCTTGATATGAAGATATTGAAATCAATAGATACTCTGCTCCAGGGAGACCACATACTTCAAAGAAGACTCAGACATGTGACTGCAGTTACAGGGATATAATCTGAAAAATATTTAATCTCATTTAACACATCTTAGCTTTAGTTAGTCGTTAGTTTACCTTAGTTAGCTTTTAGTAACTTTTGTTTACGCTTTAGTTTGTTTTAGCATCTTTCAGCTTTCTGCTTTAGTTAGCTTTAGCTAACGATGGTTTCTTATTAGAAACATCATCTTGTAATTTTCTTTATAAGGAGTTTTCATCTCCTTTTGTAATCATGCAATAATGAATATCAATTATCATTAAGATTGAGCATTAGAATCAAAAAATGTAAAAGAGGCCCCAGCAACCAAAACCAAGGTTAAACCTTCAACAAAGAACAATCAATTTGACAAGATCAAGAAAGATCTAATTTCATACGATTCATGTCTATGGAACTTAGCACACACATCTCCAAGGTTAAACCTTCAACAAAGAACAATCAATTTGACAAGATCAAGAAAGATCTAACTTCATAAGATTCATGTCTATGGAACTTAGCACACACATCTCCAAGGTTAATCCAGGCATAGTAACACTTCATAGGACCTTCAGTTTACCCCGGCTGATAAAAGTTCACTTCTTCTATAGAACACTGCTTTCAGAAATCTTTTAATTGGACTTTTGCAGTTAGATCATTCTCTCTCAAGAGTGAACTAGGACTTCTGCTTCTGCAGTTAACTCATTCTCCATCCACTGCTAGGACTTCAAATATATCTACATAAGTAATATTTTTCACATCTTAGTACAGGAAACAAGCTATGTTTTGCAGCAGGAAAACAAATTGTGGGGATGCAGCTTTGCTTCTGATTATATATCAATTTTTTTTTAACCGTGAAGCATCAATCAAACAAACCTTATGTTGAAGGGTATTTTTCCTTCAGAGTAAAATCTAGGAACATGCTCCAAGTGATACAGCTTGTATGATGTCAGTAATGACAAGGAATTTTGGGGAGATGGCAAAGTGAGCAACTTCAAATTGCTACAAGCTAAGAAAGAATGTACAAGTTTCTTTAGGTATTTCCAGCGAGGGTTCAATGTTGACAAATTTTGTATTAAGTAGTGAAGGATTAATTTCATTTGTTTCTTTTACCAGCTAAAAACTTCAGTTACATACACTCTTTTTTTCAAAGGCAAGTTATGATCATGATGAAATCATTGAATTGTTGCACAAATAGGTCAATATTAGCTGCTGTTACAAAAAGATGCTAAAAATATTATAAATGGCCTAGGAGATACACGTCTTAGAATGGAGTTTCATTAACACCAACAAATTTCTTGGAGTAAGGCATTCATAATTCCTTGTATAAGTTTTTGTTTTTTACAAAGAAAACTATTGGCCACAAATCCAAATATTTCAAAATGGTAGAATATTTATGTGCATAGGTGCTGCAAATACAATCAATTAACTAAATGACTGAGATACAAATTTAGGATTAGTTACGGTCTATATTTTGTTTTTTTGGTTTCTTAATAAAATCTAATTTTTTTCTGTTAAAGGAAGGGTGCAGATTTCTGCACAAGTTCACCTAAAGTTCTGCCCAGGCCTTTGGGTTCAACCTGGGTATGTCTGACCGAACCCAAATTCCTAAGCAGAACCCTGGCCAAACCCAGCCTATACTAGGACCAGGATCTGTACCTGTTTCATACCATTCCAGGTACAGACTGGGTTCTGTGCAAACCTAATAAAATAGCTATATTATTTACCTATAAACTGAAACTAAACCATCCAATTCAACCCTAAATATACCTTAAGTTCACATTGGCTGATAAAAGTACATTTCTTCTATAAAACACTACTTTCAGAGAGCTTCTAATTGGACTTTAGCAGTTAGATCATTCTCTCTAGTGGGACTTCTGCAGTTATCTCAGTCTCCATCCTCTACAAGCACTTCACATAAATATTATTTTTCACATCTTGGAACAGGAAATTGACTACGTTTTGCAGCAAAAAAACACTTATTGTAGAAACTCAGTTTAAACAGTTATTCTAGAAGCTTAGTTTTTCTTCTGGTTACATGTATAACTTTTACACTATTTCTCTTAGGTGAACTGAAATTTATGTTATTTGTTCTGTTCCATCACATTTTTTCCCTAGTCACAAGGAGACTCCACTAAATGGGTGAGGACCCTGTCCCCATCCCCATACCCATATCTTCTGGTAAATATATTTATTTAAATATATGTACCATTATTCATTTAGTCATACACCTGATTTGAAACAGCCTCCCCATCCCCACACCTCTAACCATACCCCAATGCCTCCAAATGGCTATCAATGTTCCTTTCCCAGTCATAGCTAATGTAAGTCAAGGTGACAAATATTAACTGCTTTCCATGTATTGATGATAAACCAAACTTGTAAATTGGACAGGCTAGAATTTAGGCATACAACCTACCCAGGACCAGTAGGCTGTTCTGCCACTGTGCTGCTTGTGCCGCCTGATGGTGGCATTTTTTTGTTCTCTCTAGAAGTGTGAATTGCCACTTCTAATTCTCCTCCTCAAATCATGAAATATACCTTTCCCGGAAGGTGTATAGTTTTGCAATTGTTTTGGGGTTTGACTGATTTCGTTTAATCAAATGGCAGAATTCATAATGCATGAAAGCAACAACATTGAGCAAGAATGATCATGCAAATAAGATAATATTAAATCCTTTCCAGATTTGTTTCTAGCAGTTCAAATATACAATACAATGCTAAATGACTGTCTCTGCCACACTAGACCCCTTTTACACTCTATGACAGTGTTATCAAAACCTTACAAGCAACAGCAACCCTAGGCTCTTAATAACAGCAGACTTATTGATAGTTCCTGAGCATAATCAGACTGTAATACATTGATAACAGACCCAATTTGCTGCAGCAGCATCTAGACGCATTTTTCTAACATAATCTATGATCTCAAAACAAACTACAAGCCAAATACATGAACAGAAATTGCCCAGACCTGCTTATGACGCTGCCACAAACCAGTATGGAGCCCGAAATGGTTCAGAAAAGACTCGGAAAAGCCTGCCACTTCATATAACTTCATTGACCAGCAGTTACATGGTTAAAGGTCTCCAAAATCGCCCAGAATAGGTGCAGCAGTTCAAAGTAAGACACTTCCAGTACTGGAAATTGTTTGCTGAGCCAAACTGAGTCACAGCAGCAAGAGGACGCTTCAATACACAGTCTATAAACCTCAGAAATTGTCAATTAGGTCTCACGTTCCCATTATGTGAGTTAGATTTGTCTTTTCTGCCCCTGTATTTTGTCCTATCCTGCACCTGTCTTATTGGCCACCTCAGATTTTGTCTTTAACTTGTTTGCGAAAGCTGTGATTAAATTAAACTCCCTTTATCTTTCTTTTTTGGCAAATGCTTATTTTCTCTTATATGGAGCTGGTAACAGATTTGTCTTTTTCTTCAATGATCAAAAGAACCGATAGCCTCCAAAGCTTCCACGATTTGTCTTCATCTGCAAATTAAAATCCACGTAGACTCCTGTAACAGCAGGCATTCAATGACTGGGGTTTTCGTCCTAATCATAATAGAGCCAGGGTTTTCATCCTGGGAACAACTCCTCCAAAAGAAGTTCGGCCGAGAGAAAATTATCAAAACAAATGATTTCTGAATGTTTTCTCCTCCCAGCATTGAGCCTTTTAATAGAACTGAAGTTGCCAATCTAACAATCTTATCCATATTAAATGAATTACCCTTACTGGAGAATAATTCGACTTAGGCATAATTGATTTAATAATCACTACTCACTAGTATGAAACGCCTAGTGAAAGAGTGGGCCCACTTTAAGACATAATGAATAATTAAATAAACTTTTCAAACTATAGCTTTTTTAGGCTCCAATTTAATTATTCTTATTATTGCCTTAATGACTAATATATTTCTAACCTCCGGGAATAAAAGGTTAGAATAATCCTTCATAAATTATCATCACAAGAAGAGGGACATTACAAATCACACCTTGATCGAGATTCCTACTATCACTATAGCTTTTTTAGGCTCCAATTTAATTATTCTTATTATCCCCTTAATGACTAATATATTTCTAACCTCCGGTAATAAAAGGTTATAATAATCCTTCATAAATTATCATCACGCGAAGAGGGACATTACAAATCACACCTTGACCGAGATTCCTACTGTCCTCCAAACCTCAAACACAAAATCTGATACTGTAGTAATTGTTTAAGCAAGGTAGAATTCAAAGCCAAGTCCTATCCAAAGCCTGCGGTTTGCTCTACCACAAAACTACCTGCCTCAAATAAATGACAAGTGAAGCTTGAATATTCCTTTAGAAAACTTAAAAATCCTACCATTGAGCATTTCAAGAAGATTAGTAAATTCATTTCTTCCATAGAGCACTGCTTTCAGAGAGCTTCTAATTGGACATTTACAGTTAGATCATTTTCTCTCCAGTGGACTTCTACAGTTATCTCAATCTCCATTCTCAACAAGCACTTCACATAAATTTTCTTTTTTATTTTTCACATCTTGGGACAGGAAATAGACTACATTTCACAGCACAAGAACACTTATTGTAAAACTCAGTTTTTCTTCTGGTTACATGTATAATTTTTACACTACTTCTCTTAGGTAAACTGAAATTTCTGTTATTTATGTTGCATCACATTTTTTTCCCTAGTCATGAGGAGACTCCACTAATTGTGCAAGGACCCCGTCCCCATCCCCATACCCATATCTTCTGGTGAATTAGTTATTGATAATACACATACCATTACTCATTTAGTCATACACCTGAGTTGAAACAACCTCCCCTATCCCCACGCCCCAATGACCCCAAATGACTATGAATATTCCTTTCCCGGTCATAGCTAATGTAAGTCAAGGTGACAAATATCAACTGCTTTCCATGGATTCATGATGAACCAAACTTGTAAAGTGGACAGGCTAGAATTTAGACGTACAACATACCCAGGGCCAGTAGGTTTTTCTGCCACTGTGCTACTTGTGCCACCCGATGGTGGCATTTTTTTGTTGTATTTAGAAATGTGAATTGCCACTTCTAACACTTCTCCTTAAATCACACTTTGATTGATATTCTACTATCCTCCAAACCTCAAACACAAACTCTTATACTATAGTGACTGTTTAAGCAAAGTAGAAATTCAAAGCTAAGACCTATCCAAAGCCTGTGGTTTGCTCTACCACAAAGCTACCTGCCTCAAATGTCAAGTGAAGCATGAATATTCCTATAGAAAACCATTGAGCATTTCAAGAAGATTAGTAACAGCAGCTAAATCGCCAAGAGTAGGCTGTATGTTCAAATCCTATTCAATCCAATTTTCTAATCAAATTCTCATAAGGATTTCACATGGCTAATTACCTTTTCTAGGTAGTGGAAACTCCAAAACTCTTGCACATCAAAACAAATTGCTAAACATTACCAAGCTTAGTTCATTAAGTGAAAGCAGTAGCTTTCACCACATTGGCAAGTGAGAAAATCTCACACAGCATTCATATCTAATCCTTAGGTGATTACAACAATTCAAATAATGCAGAAGTGATTAATGTCTTTCTAACTAAGCTTCCCAAACTGGCTATATTAGACACAATTGGGAAGGCTTGGAAAGAGTACACACCGTTGGGAAGGATTGGTCATCTTTCCATTTACATAAAGGTGACTGTTGGACATTTATAAATTGCAGCAATGGAGTAATTCCTCCTGCAATTTGGTATGCAATTTATAGGCCACAAGGGTTTCTGATGAGGCCTTGTTAGAGAGCTCCAAAAGCTGAGCTAAAACTTGAGCAGCTAATAAGCATAGGCTTGCATTTGTGCACTGAGCCTCACCAGCTCAAAAACATAAAAAGAATGGCAAAGAATTGAAGTCTTCTAAGTTCAGAACATTCACTTATTTCACTAAGTGTAAACATATACGGAGATCACACTAAGTCCATGGACAGTGGTTCAAAACTTCAATACCTCAAATTAAACAAAGCAATAGAAGCATGGATCAAAAATTGTGAAAGGAAAATGAAATTCCACTACCACACAAAAATGGGTGAGACAGTTAATGAAAATACAAAGCAAGAAGTAATCTTAGCCTAAAATTTTTGGAGACTGAAAATCAACTAGAGAAACAGATAGGAGCTTTCACAGACAACTTAATTTGAAATTTTGTGGAATTTTAAACAGTGCATAAAGCCACTTCTTTGATTTTTTGTAAAGCATTTGTTGCACACTAAGTGATGCAGGAGCATCCGAGTCCACAAGCAATCCTACATCCCCAAAATATATATATATATATATTGTGATTATTTTCTTTCATCTTGATGTACAAAGGTTGTTTCAGTCTCTAGTTGGTGTGGAAGTCTTTTATTGGCTCAGATTCTTGAAATTCTATGGTATCGGGTTCGGCTAAATGCCCCCCGTACCTGGCCAGGTTCGGTTTGGGTTTGGCTACGTTCCCAATATGCCCAAGGTTCCACCCGAACGCCCCAAGTACCTTGTGGGTATGGAGGACCCACAGGGTACTCAAGGCGCCCGAACAAAACCCTAGGCGTACCCGAGCATATCCAAAAGGACCCGCAGACTCAACCCATGTAAAAGTGACTAAAACAAAAAAACACTTTTTAAACCTAAAAAAAAAGACATGTGTTGCCTTGGTCACCCTAAATGAAGCCATTTCACAAATACAAAAGGCCAAAAACACCATTTTTTGCCTCCAAGCTGCCATTGCTGGATTTGAAGGTTGTCTTTTTTTCCGAAAGTGAGAGCTACAAAGGAGTTAAACCTACAACAACAAGGGAGAAATAGCTACACAAAGAAGATCTAA
>VDFB02014153.1:0-20485 GCA_007258455.2 Sequoia sempervirens
ATTTAATTGCTAGAAGTTTGATTGGAAAAAAGTCAAAAAAAACAAAAAAAATGTTGCTCGTCCATCCAAAATGGCCCAAAAAGATTTTATTTTTTAAAGCTAGCACAAGTATATGGGTATGGTGTCCTCCAAACCCTTCAAAAAATGCTTGATTTTCATGCTTTTATGTTTAAGCATTTTTTATTTTTTATGCTTTTTTCCTAATTTCATAGACTTGGCCAAGTCTGCCCATCGAGAAAAGTCAAGTCCATCAAGTTTGACCAGACTTGCCAAGTACCTGGGTCACAAGTCCCCAAGCCTTGATTTGGTTTGCTTGGCTCAGGACTTGCTGATTCTAGGCAAGTCCCAAGGAGTCTTGTAATTATGTAAGCACTTCCTTTGTAATTCTGACCTAAATTCCCTCTCAAGTGAAAACCTCTTCATATGTCAGCAATTTTTCTTTTTTTAAAATCCCTCTCTATACAAGTGTGCACTTATGTAAGCAAATTAAAGTCAAACACATGAAAACTTAAGTCCATTGTCCTTTATTAGGTGCATGCCTAGTCCTCAAGCTTTGCAAATTTTTTTCAACAACTTCCTTTCTCCATAGCAAGTTTCTTCAAGAACAACTTCCTTTGACCATGACAAATGGCTTCAAAAGCTTCATTCCATGATCCTATGAAGATATAAAAACGGACAACAAAGATGCCACCCACACACAAGATAAAGAAAGCAAGATGAAAATTGAAACATGAATTGGGCTTCGGAAAACAACAAATTTTAGCTCAACATTTGACACAAATACAAAATATTCGTATGGGTACAACATATTAGTTGCAAGATTATAACTGACATGACTGTCAATCACAAGATTAACACTAATGGCAACAACTGTGGACAGTTAAGGAATAAACCAAGAAGCCTCGGACTGCATCATCTTTTCTTACATAAGTCTTTGGTAACAGAAGAGAGTATATGATCTTGGACAACATTGTTGTAGACAACCGCCAAAAGGGGAAGTAAATTAAGGCAATGAAATAAGTTAGGAAACCATCATTAGCATAAAAAGGCTTTATGACTACAATATTTCAGCAATAGTAGAATTAATTCATGTGTTTCACAGGTAGAGTTTAAAATTAAGGAACTGGGAAGCTAAAATATACAAACCTTTCCATGCTATAAGACCTTTCAAGTTTCCACTGATTGATATGTATCCAGAAAGCTGTCAAAAAAATTAGTAAAACTTGTTCTACTGTTTTATGAACCTAGTAATCCAAATTGGATCAGTTTTAGTGTAAATTTGTTATCAATTATGTAACATCTCTAACGTGATTACTCCTTGAGATTTGTGTAACCCTTATAAACATAAAACTGTATATAAATGTGGTGTTCCAATGCTTGTAATTAGCTAAGAATGTTATCTACATGTACTTAGAATACTGTATAGAGTTCTTAAAACCTTATTACAATGATCATGCAGCTCTGTTGAAGGTCTCTGAAAATCAGATTTGAAACAACGTATGAAAGAGATAAGTTCATGCTGACACAAACTTGTTCCCTAACAATGTTTACCAGAAACATGCAAGAACAGGAATATATTCTTTCATAGTTCAACTTTTCCCAAAAATGTTCATCCTGGTCTAATTTTCTCCTGTATGAGAAAAAGGATGAAACCATAGTGTTGAGACTCAGACTTAACAACCCAGTTTCTAACTTGAACTTTGACTAAGCCAAAAGTTGGCAAAAACTAGACATTTTTTTAAACATATTGCATATAATATTTTTTATGTTATTTAATCTTTTCCTTTTTCTTTTTTCCTAGTCATTTTGGCAGACTCAATTAGCCTCATGAGCACTCACTCAGAGTGCCTCAGCCCAATCTCATAAAGTTGTAGCAGTCTCAACACTGTGGATGAAGCAAACTACCTAGGTTGTAATGTGAATTTGGGATGGTGTACATTGTGTTACCTGGTGAATTGGAGTCTTCTGTGGTGAACTTTGCATAGGCTAGTTATAACAGAGCCTAGGGAGAGAGATGAACAATCAGAAACAATTCAGACAATCAGATAGTCAGAAATAGGTTGCAAAATAGAGAGAAAGAAAAAGACATCAAAAAACAGAGTATTGCAGATGCAAAACAAGGTAAATAGGCCTTCAGTTGTATGCCAATGCCCTTTGAGCATTTCATGTTGACAGTGGATTGGAGAACAGCCCCAGTTTCTATATTTTCTCAAACAGTTTTCTCCAGGAATTTGTGTGTGTCTTGGTTTTTATTTTCTTTCCCTATCTGTTCATTCAAATCATGCAATATGACCTCTCTTTGGAACAAATGTATGTAGGCATAGTACTATTTCTGCACAAAATTCCAGTCAATGGTCATAAGACTAGATAAGATTCATGTTAATAAATTAGACATCATTCTAACCAAGCAAATTATGGATCACGTAGGCCCATAATATTACGACATATATTGGAATGAAGGAATCAGTAACATGTGGGTTAAGACTTATCCTCTTGGATGGAATGGGTAACTTGTGGGTTAAGACATATTAGAAACTATGTAGAAGATATTCAAAAATTATTTCAATAGCATTATGTGAGATATGAGATGATGTATTTGATTGTACTCTGCTCTCATATTGGGAGATATTTTTGAGTGTATCATTAAGGCTCTTTGTATTGTATAAGGCTATTCTCTTCAGGATTTTACTATTTTGACTATTTGGATACAATAATTGGTTAATCATATTTCCATCAGTGGATTGATTGGTTAATCATATGCCATTTCTAGTGGTTGAAACTAACTCAAAAAAAATATTGCATTTCCAAAGTATGTTAACCACAGTAGTAATCTAAAACTCTACAAATTAATGTAATCTAGTCAAAAGATAGTTTTACACAGGGCAAGTCATGCCATTATATAGTCTGACTGAAAAATACAAATTACTTTCTCAGCAAATAAGAAATGGCAAAAATACCTTTTTTGAGACTAATTTATTCTCAAAATTTAGTAAAGCTTCAGACTTTATTTCTTCAATTAAGGTTGATCTCCTGCTGTCACCTGAAGGCAATGGAGTCCATCCCAGCTTTTTATAGGTCTCATCAACTACAGATTCTTTATCCATATCCCCATGGTTGTCCATTGATGGTGAAGAAATAGGCTGAACATCAACTAGAGGAGAGAACACAGACATGTCATCCTTAAAAGTGAAATCATTATGGGAAGCATACAGCCTTGACATGATCCCGCTTACCCGTAAATGCTTCCCACCCGGAGTCTGTTCTCCTGATGGTGGATGCAAACTGTATGATGCTGCACTTATACCACTTATTGAGATTGGAGAACCATCTGCAGTAGCAGTACCAATCTGACCAGAAAGACATGTAGGCTGTGTCATGAATGTAGAAAAGTGGGGTAGAGAAGCTGAAGTGGGTAGTGGATCTGGCATAAGGATGCTGTCTTCTCCAGAATGTCCTAAAAGAGCAGCCTCATCTGTACACTTGGTCTTATCCACAAGAGCAGGATTTGACCGCTGCCAGCATAAGCTAGTCACTTCCTGTTCAAAAAGTTGACATTATTAAATACAAAAAGCATTGTATCCAAACCCATTAACCAAGAATAAACAAGATTCTAAAAAATATCAAATGGAAAGATAGCAAACTTAAATGAATTGCATTGATCTATCAGACATTAAATAAACACAAGGATTTAATCGCTTTGCTTTTAGTTACATTAAAATATATTTCTTATCTTAATCTTCAATAATAAGAATACAAAATTGTCTGCAGAAATGAGACAAGGATGTCCATTTACTTTTTACTTGTTTTAACTATATACACAAGGTACTTTACAGGCTTCCATCTTCACTTTCTGGTATCTTATGCTTATTTCTCTATAGCAAATATATAAATGGTGCAGTCAAAGTGTGATATTTATTGCACAGAATCTTCGAGAAAAACATAACTTAAATTACAAAGAAACAAAGGAAAAATTACTTCTATTTTAATTTTTTACCATCTTCCAGATCCTCTCATTAACCTCCCATTACCTTAACCTTACTATTTTGTAAGCCCAATGATATGCGATCGCCACTACTGGGATCTATCCTCCAATGTCTCCTAGAAGACCGTTTCTCTAGGTAGCATGTAAATAATATCAATCATCTTAGCTTTCCTATGCTCATGAAAGACAGTCAAACAAGACCTAGGATTTAGCACTTTAGCTTTTTCCTCTCTTCTTTCCTTCTTTCTTGCTAATTCCATTCCTAACAACAAATATTTTTGGCCCTCACTTTGCACATCTATTTATAGTATATACTTGTACATGTTCAGGGATTGCCTTTTTTTAAGATTAATCCCTGTGTTTTTAGTCCTTTGTTTTTCCTTTTTTTCTTGATTTATTGTATTTGCTTTGAGTCTACAGTCCCCTTTTTGCCATTCTTTGATATTGTAAGTTGCTGTACATTCCAATTCATTTGATCTATTCTTGGTCATCTGTGGACATTAATATAAAGTTAAATAAGAAGACCATAGACTATGAAAGTAACTAAACATGAGAATACACAAGAAAAAGGAAAGAAACAAAGTAAGAAAGTAAGTGAGGAAACCAAAAATGATTAAAACCCATGACACACAAACATTAAATTTACACAAAAGATCCTACCTCAGAAGAACCATAAGCACGAAGAATAGTAAAAGGATGCAGTGCACCACGGACATCATAAAACACAACACGGCCACTGTAAGTTCCTGCAGCTAGTACCAATCCATCATCTTTGAAGGCCAGTGAAGTGAAAGGTGATTCGAAAGGAATACAATATACTGGCTTTTTTGATGTTGAATCAAAAGCATACAGTTTTTTATCAAAACCAACGCTGACAATCATCTGCACTAAGAACAACAAGAAAACTTGAATATATGACAATTAAAACTTAGTTAAAGAAACCTTTTGTTTTTTCCACCCCATTCCTTTAACTCTCTGCTTCATAGCAAACAATTTGACATAAGATCAAAAATTTATGTGCATTGGCAATTGTGCAAATGAAATTCACAAAACCTGGTAAGGAAAAGAGATCAAAACACTCTTCAAATTTTATTGCTTTTAAATCTGAGCATTCTAACATGATTTTCCAAAAAGTAAAGTTACTGTTTCCTGAAAAACAAGATATTCATGACATATGTTGCACCAACCTTGTCATTACTGGGGCAAAAGCAGACACCTGTGGTGGGTGCTGAATGTTGTTTTGTCCATGAAACCTGGCATAGAAACAAATTGGACAGGTCAAAATAATTTTTGCTTCTCAAGATGTTTGAATTAAATGTTCGTTAAAAAATTTGGACCTCCAATACATAAGCATGTGATACATCGGCGTGCAAACAAAGAATGTCTATCCTTTGATATTCCAAATAAGAGTATACAATCCAAGTTTTCATCACCTATTATGGTTGTTCAAGGAAATCAATGTAATTTCTTTCTTTCTTTATGACATGTATCACAGATTAAAAATTACAAACAGAATGAAAAACAAACAAAAATTCAGAATCTATTGCATATCTGAATTTCAAATGTAACAGGAATAGTGCCACAAAAATTATTGTTCTAAATCATGGAATGGAGAGCATGGTGACAATAGCATTGATTGACATTCATTGATCATCAATCAACATTCTTTTATCCCAGTACGTAGCTTTTTAGAGGCCCAATAAAACAATATTGGATGAAATAAGACCTAACCATACACCAAGTTAGATTGTATAGATAGTGGTAACAATATATGGTATTTGAGAAGAGAACTTTATGAACCTATTGTTGTGACTGTTGTACCCAAACCAAAATTTTTGCTTCACTAAGGCATTTTGCTTAATTGAGTCTTAATCTTGTTAAAGTGTTGTCAGAAGGTCATTTTTGGGGTTTTTAAATATGGAGTTGGTGTCAGTATCATGTCAATCTGTTATTGAAGAGATTTAAGAAAAATGAGAATATGAATGAAAAACATCAAAATTTTCTATCTCTGGAGAAGGGAACACATTCTTGAATAGGCGCCCTATCTTTTAGGAGCTCAGATCCTGTTTTTAGGGTTTGTCACCTCCAACGGACATCTGTCCGGCATCACGTCAGCTTCGCAGTGAGCTATCAAGCTTGTCAAACGGACCTGTTTCGAGCAAGTTACGGAAGTTACAGCGCAAAACGAGGCGAAAGCGAGAATTGGCTAACACTGGAGAAAAGCGCAGCTTTTCAAAAAGGCGCCCATCTTTTTGACGTGCCAGATGTAGGTTTTTGGCTAAACGCCACCCAAGATGTTTATCTCACTTTTGTTCGAGCTTCGCGACGCACTCGTCAGTGGGTGAATCTGAGTTGCTGAAGCGCCTGAACCGAGGGTCAAACAGAGGGTCAAATCTTAGTCAAAATATCAGAGGAAAAAGCAAAAGAGCAGCTTTTGAGAAAGGCGCCCAAGCTTTTCAGGCCTTTAATGCTTTCTTTCTGATGATTTCAGATGTTCAATGTGTCTGTGTTATGTTCAGCTTTCCGTTGCCTGTTTCCGTCAAATCAGAAGATGTCTCAGCAGCCTGCAGTCGAGGTTTTTGTATTATTCTTGTCATTTCGAAGTAGAAAACTTAGATACGAAATTGAAAAGAGCAACTTTTCAAAGAAGCTCTTGTTTTTCACCCTTAGGATGATGTTTTTTCTGGAAACTGTGCTGTTGTCGTGCGAGCGAGGTTAGCTCCATTGAACGAGTTCCAGTCACGAAAGTGGCTAAAACAAAGGATTCTGTGAAGGATTTTGTTTTCTCTTACGTTCGAAGACTCTGAGGATGTTGAAATTGACTAAGTACGAGAAAAGCGCTTGACTTTTGAAAAGGCGCTTGGATTTTGAGCCTTGGTCTCGGTATTATGGCGTGCAGTCTCAAGATATCTCTTTTGCTTTCGATTTTATTGACTACGCAATGCACACATCGGCCCGGCCAATGGAGAATCAGTCAACGGTGTGAAGGGATGAGCGAGAGGTCACCGGCAGAGGTTTTAGCCTAAATTTTCATAAAATTTGGTAAGTCTGGAGTTCGCCCAAAAGTTCAAAGTTGAATTTACAAAAGTGAGTTGAATGGACGCCTTAACTGGAGTTCTGACTGCAGTTAGACTGAACGATTTCTGGGTTGTCATCTTCAGTTCGTATATTGGCATGTGGAGTGATCTTTCAGTTTGCATGTTCAGTTAACTATCTTGCATGTCTACTTAACTGAAGATTTTCAGTGAATGTCAACTGAAGTCTACATGTATGGCGCATTTGGTTGCAATTGTGAAGTTTTTAGTGAAGATGATGCTTCATTAAATGTCAACTGAAGTTCAAGAAGGGACGCCATATTTTGGTGAAGCATTATTTTGTGAAGCATGAAGCATATTTTGGTGAAGTATGGCGCATGAAGTTGTTAACTTTAGTTTCAAAAAGGGTCGCCATATTTAGATTTTATTAATGAAGCATAAATTAGTGAAGCTACGCACTTTTCAAGGAATGGCAACTTTAGTTTCGAAAGGAGGGTTATTTTTAGAAATGAATTGAAGCATAAGTGTGAAGTTGGCGCACTTGTTGAAGGCCAACTGAAGATTGAAAAGGGTCGCTATTTTTAGATTGTTTATTGCATGAAGATGGCGAATTTCTCATTTCAATCAAGATTGTTAACTGAAGTTATCAAAAGGGTCGCCTTAGTTCAATTTGGTGAATCCAAAGCAAGTTTGAAGGATGGCGAATTCAATGAAGATGATTAACTGAAGTCAAACTCGCATAGAGTGGTTAACTGAAGTGTCGAAAGGGAAACCCTAATGCATGGCTATTTATTTAGCATATCTGAGTTTCAGTTAACTAAGATGGGGTCCATTAAGAAGCCAAGCGCCATTTTTCAAGGATTTCATGCTTTGTACGAATTTCATTAATAAAAGTCTATTCATTTCAGCAATGGCGTCCATTATTTCATCATCGTTAGCTCTGAAGTTCTTATTTCTCTTGAGCGACCAGCAAGCTAAAGGTGCTAAAGGTGTCTGAATTCAGCGTTCTTCAAAGCAACGAGTTCAGATTGTTCAAAGGAAGGCGATTCTAGACTTTATTTTCACTTTGCATGCAGGTTTTATCAAGTTCTACAACAGAGATTGGCGAATTTTTCAGAAGCAGACAATAAAAACTTTCTATCTTCTGTCTTATTTCTTCTATTTCTCGTCTTAGGTACATTCTTCGCATGTCAAAGAAATTCAACACATATTCAGAATTTGATCACTTGGGTTCGCATACTTCAGTATTTGCAGCAAAACCCACGTCTTAGATTTTTTCGAGAAAATCGCCCCGTAGCCTTCATTTTGAAGCTCTGTGCTTTTTTTTCCGAGAATTTCTTTGCATGTGGGCCAAAATCACATCTTTTTGAAGATCTCATCATCTGGGTTTGTTCAGAATTCCGTTGTGCATAAAACCCATGTTCCAGATTTTCTCAAGAAAAATTGCCCCGGGAAGCTCTAAAAACCCCTGCAGTTCTCGACTGAAGAATCTTTGCATGTTAAGCTAAACGACATGTTTTCGCAATTCTGACGTTGTGGGTTGTCTTAGAATCATTTTCTGGACAAAACCCATGTCTCAGAATTTTTGGTGAAGATTATCTTCCGACAGGCTATTTTTAGCCTCACCAGGAGCCATTTTTGCTTTTCGGAGAAAGTTGTCAGAACATAGCCGTGTTCACAGTCAATGGGCGAGTTTTTAGAATGCAATTCACGTAGACTGAATTCAAGACCAAATAGGACTTAATTTAGGTTTTCATCAGAGCAGCTGACAATAAAACGTTAAGCTGCAGAAGGAACAGAGATCAATACATTTATGGAGCCGCCAAAGTTACTCAGATACTGTGCCATTATCTTCATGGAGATTTTGGATCACTTTTCAGTAATTTCAGCCAGTTTCAGAAAAGCGATTGAAGATGTTAAAGATAGCATGTATACAGTTAAAAAGGACGACAAAGAACTGAAGAGACAGATTATTATTTTTGGACAACGTCAAAGTGCCAGATGACAGGGATATTGATGAGTTCTTGGTCGAAGTGTTAGACCGAGTTGACATGGAGTGATCTGTTAGTTGGAACGTGCAGTTAGTTTCAAGGGTTGAGTCCTAAGTGGCAGTTAACTCGACTTCCAGTCTTGAGTTTACTTGCTGACCTAATGCATGCTTATCTCATTCTTGGAATTATCATCACAGGAGTTAGGGTTAGGGTTTCCAGTTAACTGAAGGTAGTGGCCAGTTAACTTTGCTTTAAATAAGGACGTGCATGCGCATGAGGTCCCAGTGGGATTATTGTACGGTTAAGCGTGGAAACGCTTTACCGGGTGCTTGTATGGTTCCTCATTAGAGGTTTAATAATTAATCTTGCATGCATTGCAAGAACTGTAGATGACTCAAGGTGATTTTGGGGTTCCCTACACCTTGATGTATATAAATAAGAGCTTTTGCTCATTTGTAATTAACTTTTGCTTGAGAGAAATATATGCCGCGTCTACCTTGCCCTCAATATTGCTCTTTTTGTATTGGTTCATGTGTCTTCGCTATTGCAATTAATTGTTATGCCACATAGGGTTTCATGCAATTGTAATGGTGGATTCTTTATGTCTTGTGAATCTTTTATCATTTCAATCAAGTGTTATGCCACATAGGGTTTCGTGAGATTGTGATGATAAAATCGTTTTTTGAAGTCTTTACTACTTTCAATCAAGTGTTATGCCACATAGGGTTCCATAAGATTGGCGTGGTAAATTCCTCCCATAGTTAGATCTGTTTGAACATATTTACCATTGAGGTCAATTGTTATGCCACATAGGGTTTCAAGAGATTGAGATGATAAATCTGTTTCGTGAATCTTTACCATTGTGATCAATCGTTATGCCACATAGGGTTTAGAAATTCTGATTTGGAAATAAATCTGTTTACATTGGTCTTTTGTGATTATAATCGAGGGTTATACCACGTAGGGTTTTTCATTGAGATTGCTTGTGATAAAGGTACATTTTAATGAAGTTTTTACTATTTTGATCAAGTGTTATGCCACGCAGGGTTTCATAAGATCATCTTGGTGAATTCTTAAATCTGTTTTGTGCCCAATAAGCTTGTTTAGATTGAGATGATAGTTGCGCCACCTTGCCTTCAAGTAGAGAGTCTAAACTCGTTTATCGTCCGATAATCATCCCTGCTCCATTTCCTCATGCCTGCGACGGTTATGAGTTAAACGTTGTAGTTAATGATCTGCGAAACCCGAAAATCCTTAGCTGCAACGTTCTTGGTTTTCTTAACCTTGTGCCTCTTCCAGCTGAGAACAAAAAGATAGGACTTAGATTACTTCTCTTTTCCATGCATTCCAGCACAACGAGGGAGCTTCCCCTCCTAATTTGAAGAGCACTCATTACGCAGTGTGCATAGCTGTTCGTACAAACGTGCACTCCAAAGGTGTTAGATTTTACGCCAACAGTGACCTAATTCACACATCGCCCCATTGCAAATGGGGACCCTCATATTTTTCTTTTTAGGGTTTTGTCGTTGCGTCTTGGTTTTCGTCTGGTCTCCGTTTGGGGTTTTGAGTCTGAATTTTGAATGGTCACCCGAGTCAAGCAAATGAGTTTTAGCCTGGATCACTGTGCAAGTGTCGCCATCGCGCTTAGGAGGCCTGGGAGACGAAGATCGACTGTCATTTCAGTCAATTCCGACACCTCCCAGTTTTTAGGGTTTTTCACTTTGGCCCCCTATTTTTTAGGACCTACTTTTTTGGCACTTTGGGGCAATTCTGAGATTCCTATTTTTTAGGGTCTATTTTTGGAAAGTTGTTAGTTTTGGAAAATTTCTAATTTTAGAAAGTTTCTATATTTGGAAAGATCTCGAGTTTCGAAAATCCACTCAAAAGTTCGAAAAAATCAACGAAACTCTCAGAAAATGGATTTGAAAATTTTTGAATTTATGATGAAATTCTGGAAAAAGTTAAAAATCTGGAAAAAATTGCTTGAAAATCGCAGGAAATGGTGAAAAATCTGGTAAAAATCACAGAGAATTCTGGAAAAGCACAGAAAATGGTGAATAAAATGAAAAATCAGTCATGAAATCATCAAGAAATTGATAAAAATCTGAGAAATTCATATAAAAATCTGAAGAAATCCATGAAGAAATCTGGAAAATTTATGAAGAACAAGCATTGATCATGGTGAAGACCTTCAGCCCACAAGTCAATGGCAGAAACAAGAAGGAAGTTTGCCCTTGGACAAAAGTTAAATGGCATCAAAAGTGGCCAAGTCCGCCCTTGGTCAAGACTGAAATGGCCTACAGATGAATGAAGTCCGCCCTCAGCAAGAAGGATGAATGGCTAGACATTCAATGAATTCCGACCTGCACATGAAAGAATGGCATAAAATCATGCTAAGTCCGCCTTGGACAAATGGAGAGTGGCTTAACAAATGACAAAGTCCGCCCTTGGACATGAAAAAATGGCAAGCCAAAGGTGGAAGTCCACCCTAGTCAAAGGTTGAATGGCAAGCCAAAGGTGGAAGTTCGCACCAAGCCAAAGTGTTTAGATGGCAAGCCATAGAGGGAAGTCCGCCTTGAGCTAAGTGAAATGGCAACAAGTTTGATGAAGTCCGCCTTGGATAAAAAAGAAAATGGCAAGAGAGGAGACAAAGTCCGCCCCAAGCCAAAAGGTTGAAGTGGCTAAACACTTGCTGAAGTCCACCCCAAAGTGGCTTAAAGAAAGCCAAAGTCTGCCATGCTTAGAAGTATGAAAATTAAAATTTTTTGCCTAAGTATGGGTTTTGAGAAATTAAAAATATATGCTTGACACTTCAAAATTTCGCCATGCTTAAAAAGAAGGAAAATTCGCCTAAGTCCAAACATTAAAATGTCTAAAGAAAATCATGCCAAACGTTCTAGGAAGATGAAATAAATTTTGCCAGAGATTTTGGACGATTGAAATTTACAGCGAAATAATTTTGGACGAAAGGACTTACAGCAAAATAATTTTGGACGAAAGAAGTTATGGCAAAACAATTTGGAAGAAAGAAAATTCGCCTAAGGCAAATAAAAATTTCGAAAAAATCAAATTGCCTTAGACAAAAAATAATTTGCCATAAAAAAAAAAGAAACGAATGGGTTGGAAATAACACATAGAATAATTATTTTAATTATTTTAATTATTTATTTTCCAACACCCAAAGAGATAAGTCTTAAAAAAAATTGAAATTGGAAAAAGGACAAGAAGAGCTTTATCGAACTGGCATTGAAATTGGAAACTTTCCCAGATGTTATCATTGAAGATAAAACTTGCCACCCGGAAGCTGAGTGAAAGACAAGTAAAACTCAAATTTGAAGGAAACATTGGAAATTTGCTAATTTGATCGATTTTCTCACCTTATAATTGATTTCACTTCTCATTTTTACAATCATTCGTTTTCGAAAGAAAAGTGAGAAGAAATTTGTCTAAGGCAAAGTGAGAAAAGTCTGCAGTGAAGTGAAAGAAGCAAATTTTTTCCAGCTTGCATTGGGATCGTTATCATTTCTTTCAGAAGATCCAGGCAGAATTACTTTGTCCACTTCATTTTGACATAAAGCATCATCATTTATTTTCTTCCAGCGTGATTTTTCACGAAGTCTAACTTAAACAGCTAGCTGGAATATATTGCAAAGTGGTTTAAATTTCGAATTCTAAATATTTTCTTTGCATTTTCATTGCAGATTTATTTTCGAAGTGGTAAAGATGAAGTTCACCAGCAAAGGTGTGCAGATGCAATCAAAGATCAAGTCGAAGTGGGAGCATGTTGTGGACACCGATCTTGGCCATGTGGACCTCGAGGACTTCAGAAAAAGAATGTACGGGAGTGATGGACGTTTGCCTTCGCCAGTTGCGATAAGAATGATGCGCAATGGAATTGTTCACGCAGCTGAATTTCCCCCAGCAAAAGAGTGTCTGGAACTTATGGTGGAATGCGCACTGCACTATAATGCGCGAGAAAGGCAAATAGAAGCTCCTGATGGAAGAATTCTCGCATACTTGTCTGAGCCAGCCTGTAAGAACCCTGGTGGTTCTCAACCCCGAAACCCTAACTGTGAATTTTATTTTTGCAAGTTTTGTGTTTTTTGATAGATTTTTGCAAATAAACAGAAGGCGGCGATTTTCCTCTAAATTGCTAATAAATTCAAAATAAATTAAAATCCTCTAAATAAGCTTTGAAAATGTTCAGAGAAGGTAGGCGCATCAGTTTATTTCACTTCCAGAGCATTTACAATGGCAAATAATAATATATGAATGAAATACAAATTTATTATGTAGGAACCTAATTTTCTTCTTGCAGGCGCCAGAAGACAAATGAAATAGTACGGCTGAATGAATGAATGACCCTTTGGACTCTGAAATCGTTGCAAAGCCTCCAGATATCCAAGGCGCACTGAAACCCTCTGCCAAAGAATGAATGATGAATGCGTTTCTTCTGAGAGAGAGGTACGGCCTACAGGTACAGAAATGTACGGCCCTGCTACAGTAGCAAATAAGAATATGGTACGGCCCAAATAAAGATGCCAAATCTCTGAGATAGTAACCTCTGAAAGGTCGCCACTGTTAACTGATGAAATACTCTGGATCTCCTTCTTGAATTCGATTCAATATGATCAACTGCAACTTCTGGATGAAGCTACCAAGTAGACAATCTTCAACTGGTATTGCACAGTCTCAGTATGTCAGATTCTGAAGAGGTATCGTTCTCCAAAATCGAATAGTCTACTGAAACCCTAGGTTTTGCAAACTCCAATGCTCAGAGCAAAAATAAGACAAATTTGAATAACATATCATAATGGTTCGATTTGTCTTTCCTGTGAATATAAATCTCTCTTGAAAAATTCGACCCAATAGCTCTTTTTAATAATCATTTAATGAAATGATTAAATTCGCCTTTTAGACTTAGGAGAAATAATAATTAATTAAATGGCATCTCATAAATGAATAATAATTATTCATTATGTCAAATATATCACTTTATTATAAAAGTATTAAAAATACTTTTATAATATACCATTTAAATATTAATATTTAAATATATTAATAAAAGTGACTTTTAATATAAAGTCAAAATATTAAATATTCAATAATCATTAAATACTCAATATTTCTCAGGTCCAGTTTGTCAAGCGAAAGGCTGGGTCATTTCAGGCTAAGCAGTGAACGGGGTGCCACTTAAAATAGCGGCTTCCCCACTTGGGCTTTCTAAAATAGAAATTATCACGAAAAACCACTCTGAGAGTGAAGACAACTGAAACAATTTATTTAAAACTCTGAGGAACCGAGTAAAAGCGCCTCGAGATGATCCTCTGCCTGTCACAGCCGACCCTCACGAGGGATCCGAGGAAATAATAGGCTAACCTCATGACCCATTTGCTTGGCCGACTAGGATGGGGACATCGCAGTCCAACTCCAGTGCTTGTCCTCAAGAAGCAATCTCAACTCTGGATCTTGTAAAATCTCCTAAAATCCCCATTAGCATCCTCAACTGGCAAATCTATCCACTTGACCAGGTATTCCCTGATCACCCACCTCCGAAGGTGTCTCTCTCTCATCTCGAGGATGACCTCAGGTACTAGTATCAATTTCCCTTCGTCATCAAGGGGTGGCAAAACTGGAGAGGGTATCACATGCTGACCCAATGCCTTTTTCAGGCGAGAAACGTGAAACACATTATGGACCTTGCTATCAGCTGGCAAGTCCAACTCATAAGCAACCTCACCCACTCGTCTGACAACACGAAATGGACCATAGTAGCGAGGCTTCAGCTTCTCTGCCCCACTCTTCCGCAGAGTAGACTGACGATACGGCTGCAACATAAGGTACACCATATCACCCACATCAAAGGTATGCTCAACCCTCTTCTGATCAGCATACTGCTTTTGCTGATTCTGTGCCCGCTGGATATTGTCTCGGAGAGACCTCAAAATGTCCTGCTGACTCTGCATCATATCCCCTGCACTCGACACTCTGCTATCGCTCAATATCAAATCCAAAAGGTTGGGCGCCTCATACCCATACAAAGCCATAAAGGGTGTCATCTGTATCGTCATGTGGTGAGTCGAGTTATAACAATACTCGCATAGATAGATCCACCTCACCCATGCTCTCTGCTGTCCAGCTATATAATTACGCAAATAACCTTCCACCCACTTGTGAAATCTGCATGCGCCCATCTACATTACGCGGGATGGTAAATTTTGGTCCTCGGTGTCGATTCGGTCCCACGAAAGCACGAACAACTCGCCAAAGTTGCTCATGAACCCAGCAGCTGTCTCTATGGTGACTGTCGTCAAGAGGCAATCCATGCAGCCGGAATACCTCTCTGAAAAACAACTCTGCAGTCTGCGATGCTGTGATAGTAGTAGTAATCGGGAAAAAGTGTGCATATTTAGTCAACTGATCCACCACTACGTAGATGCAATCTTTACCCTGGGCTTTTGGCAAACCCGTGATAAAGTCCATCGATAAACACTCCCACTTCCTATCAAGTATTGGAAGTGGCTGGAGCAATCTAGCAGGGTACGTGTGCTCCTGCTTGTTCTGCTGGCAAACAAAACACTCTCGGACATACTGTAACACATCAGTTTTCAGCCCTTTCCAAGTAAACTGTTCCCGAATCATTTTATATGTCTTATAGTACCCGGGATGGCCCGCCATGGGAAGATCATGAAAGGCTCTCAAAATTCAACCCTCACCTTAGAGTCGGTCGAGAAAAATCCACCTTGTAAGTAGTCAAAGTCATCCCCTGCTTCATTATACCCTATCATCCACCGCTGTCCCTGTCAGCAATGCTAGAAGCCCATGGGTTCTTAGCATACTCTGCAATAATCCGATGCCTCCAATCCTTTGAGATCTGTGCCATGGCATTCAACTGAGGTCTACGAGACAAGGCGTTAGCTACAACATTCTGCTTCCCCTTAATGAAGGTGATGTCAAAGTCATACGACTGCAGTTTGCTGACCCATTTTTGCTGCCTCTCATTTAGGTCTCGCTATCCAAGGAAGTGTTTCAGGCTATTATGGTCTGTACAAACACTGAATTTGCTGCCTACCAAGTATTGCACGAACTTAGCCCAAAGCATGCATAATGGCTAACATCTCCTTGTCATTAAATACTATAGAATCTCCGGGGACCCTAAAGCTGCTCACAAAGCAATAGGATGTGGCTCCCACGCATCAAAAGCGGCACAATGCCTCTCGAGGCATCCACTTGAGGGAGATAAATCAAATGACCGTGAGTCGGGCAATGCTAGCGGACATGAAGTCATGATCGCCAATAAACCTATCAAAGCACTCCACGCACTGCGTTGACCAAGAGTAAAAGCCCTTCTTTGTCCAAGTCGGTGGGGAGTGCGTGATGACATGAACCCACTAACAAATCTCACGTAGAAAGCACACAGCAGGTAAACCTACGAGCTGCGTAAAGGTTCTCAGGTACCGGCCACTCAACTATAGCTCGGACCTTTTCAGGGTCCATACTCAATCCCTTGGCACTGATGATGTGCCCCAAATATAACAACTCCTCCATACCGAGCTCACACTTGGATTCCTTAGCATAGAAAGACTCATCTGCTAAGATACCCAAAACTGCATCTAAGTGAGCCAAATGCTCCTCCCATGACCTGCTATAAACCAGAATGTCGTCGAAGAAGACCAACACAAATCTCCTCAACTGCGAACTGAAAACCCTGTTCATAGTCGCCTGAAAGGTGGCAGGTGCATTGGTTAAACCAAAGGGCATAACCAAGAACTCGAAGTGACCGCAATGACATCTGAAAGCGGTTTTCTCAATATCCTGCTCCCTCATCTGAATCTGGTGGTACCCGGACCTCAAATCAATCTTCGTGAAGAAGATAGCCCCGTGTAACTCATCAATCAACTCATCGATGCGCGGTATAGGGTACCTATTCTTAATTGTCCTTTTGTTGAGCTGCCTGTAGTCAATGCACATCCGAAGTGATCCATCCTTCTTCTTCACCAATACAACCGATGAAGCAAAAGGTGACTTGCTAGGTCTAATATGCCCCATAGCTAACAACTCGTTGATGGTCTTCTCTATCTCATCCTTGAGTCGTTTCGGATGTCTGTATGGAGTGATCATAACGGGCTTTGCGCCCTCCTCCAACTCAATGATATGCTCCGTGCCTCTGTCTGGAGGTCTACCAGGTGGAATGTCACTAAACACTTTGGAGTGTTTAGTCCTCAAGATCTGAATGTCAGGGTGGTACTCACCCTTCTGCTGCTCCTGCTGGGCTGGCATCAACATGCACTCTGCTGCCCAGTCAACCATATCGTGACGAATGAGCCTCTCCATCCGTCTGAATGAAACCATCCTCAGATTACTGTCTCGAATAGCCTTGATGACATGAGGTCTCCCATCAACCTTGAACTTCATCTCCATGTCATGCAAATTGAGTGTGAACTCACCCAAATCGTGCAACCATGCCATCCCTAACACCACATCAGTATCTCCCATGTTAACAACATAGAATTCGGTCTTGAATTCGCAGTTGTTCAGTCGCATCGGAAGATCAGTAATCTTTCGGTCACATCTGAGAGTGTACCCATCAGCCACCTTGACTCGAATACCCTCAAATGCCTCTGTCTGAATGCCATGTCTCTCCACCAATCGTGCGTCAATGAAATTATGTGTAGCACCCGTATCCAGTAAGGTAATCACCTTCTGACCTGCTAGGAGCCCGCGAAGTCTAAACGACCCATCTCTCTGAAGGCTAGTCAAATGGGCTTCCTGTAGCTTCCTTCCACCTTCGTTTTCACCCTCATTTTCGGACCTGTCATCATCTAAATGCTCGGAATCAGCTTGCTGGTCTGACAGATCAGATTGCTCTTTGCCCTCATAAAACCATTCCATCTGATTGTTTTTGACCTTAGGACGAAATGGGCATACATGTTTTTCATCGTAGGGTGCCTTGCACCAGAAACACAACTTTTTCTTCCGCAATTCGTTCAATGTTTCTCTGTCAAAGGGTGGTGCATTTTGTCTCTTAGGATCCGGTTGATCCCTCCTTCTGTCAAAGGGTTTATTTCTGTCGAAAGACCTATTAGGCCTCGTGTAGGGTGTCGAACCTGAATTGAACTTGCTGCGAGGTGCTGCAAGTTCCATGTTTCGCGCCTTTCTCATGGCCTCCTGAAGGGTAGGAGGGTCAAAAGCCTTTACCCAACCTCTCATAGGTTCTATCAAACCCTCAACGAAGAGTATAATGAGTCTTCGTTCTGAAATACCAGTCACCATGACGGCAACTCTCTGAAACTCACCAATATAAGAATCCAAACTACCTGTCTGCCTGAGCTGAGCTAGCTCTCTAAAGTAAAGTTCCGGATCCTTCTTATCAAAGCGCTCTATGAGCCTGCTGGTGAACTCCTGGTAAGTATTGACTGCATGATGGCCAAGTGTATACATGCCGTGATGCCACCAGTCATGCGCTATTCCATCAAGATGCAAAGTAGCAAACTTGATGGCCTCGTCCTCCTGCATAGGTCTCAATGATATATAGTTGTCCAATTTCTGAACCCAAGACCTCGCTGATGTCTTATCAGACCCATCAAAATATGGCAAGGTGATCTTACTAACTGCGTACTGCAAATCCCTGTTCACCTGTGGCTGTGGCTGCTGATGCTGAGGGGGTCTACGGTCAAATCTGCCTCCTCCTCTAGGTTTATGAACATCCATAAACTCATGAAACGACAATGCCTGCTTGATCTCAGGTGCCAATGATAGGTACTCACTATGAAACCTCGTCACATCTGCTACTGACATGCCATTATGTGGCTAAAACTCCTGATACTGCCCCTGCTGCTCTGCCCCCGGAGTCGGAGGTGGAGTCTCTCTAGGTAAGAATGTAGGCTATCCAGGCCTACGCTCCTGATAGATCGGTGACAGCTGTCGTGGTACTGATGCCAAAGGCTGATCTACTGGTGCAGTCCCGCTCGTCTGCCCAATCTGTATATAATGTGGCTGTGATGGAGTATACTGCCTAATAGTTCCCATCAACTGGGACTCATATCCATCATGTTATCATGCCTACGTCTGAACTCCTCATTGGTAATGTCGCCCTCTGCATGTGCTTTCCCAGAATCCCTAACTGTCTCTGGAGGAACCTCGCGATCTGCCATTAGGGTTGCAACACTGTTTTCACTGTTGTTGGAGCTAGATCTGTGAATGCCCAATATACCTGACACTGTCTCACCCTCAGGAATCGGTGGACCTGTCCGATCCTCGGCTCTGCCTGTCCCTACACCTTTAATATAGTGAATAGTATCTCTGCTCATGAAAAAGCAACTAAAAAGCACACTGTATTCTGAAAAAGCACAGGATGGCAGGAAATCTGTGCTCTGATACCACTATAAGAACCCTGGTGGTTCTCAACCACGAAACCCTAACTGTGAATTTTGTTTTTGCAAGTTTTGTGTTTTTTGATAGATTTTTGCAAATAAACAGAAGGCTGCGATTTTCCTCTAAATTGCTAATAAATTCAAAATAAATTAAAATCCTCTAAATAAGCTTTGAAAATGTTCAGAGAAGGTAGGCGCATCAGTTTATTTCACTTCCAAAGCATTTACAATGGCAAATAATAATATATGAATGAAATACAAATTTATTATGTAGGAACCTGATTTTCTTCTTGCAGGCGCCAGAAGACAAATGAAATAGTACGGCTGAATGAATGAATGACCCTCTGGACTCTGAAATCGTTGCAAAGCCTCCAGATATCCAAGGCGCACTGAAACCCTCTGCCAAAGAATGAATGATGAATGCGTTTCTTCTGTGAGAGAGGTACGGCCTATAGGTACAGAAATGTACGGCCCTGCTACAGCAGCAAATAAGAATATGGTACGGCCCAAATAAAGATGCCAGATCTCTGAGATAGTAACCTCTGAAAGGTCGCCCCTGTTAACTGATGAAATACTCTGGATCTCCTTCTTGAATTCGATTCAATATGATCAACTGCAACTTCTGGATGAAGCTACCAAGTAGACAATCTTCAACTGGTATTGCACAGTCTCAGTATGTCAGATTCTGAAGAGGTATCGTTCTCCAAAATCGAATAGTCTGTTGAAACCCCAGGTTTTGCAAACTCCAATGCTCAGAGCAAAAATCAGACAAATTTGAATAACATATCATAATGGTTCGATTTGTCTTTCCTGTGAATATATATCTCTCTTGAAAAATTCGACCCAATAGCTCTTTTTAATAATCATTTAATGAAATGATTAAATTCGCCTTTTAGACTTAGGAGAAATAATAATTAATTAAATGGCATCTCATAAATGAATAATAATTATTCATTATGTCAAATATATCACTTTATTATAAAGTATTAAAAATACTTTATAATATACCATTTAAATATTAATATTTAAATATATTAATAAAGTGACTTTAATATAAAGTCAAAATATTAAATATTCAATAATCATTAAATACTCCAATATTTC
>VDFB02014154.1:0-18723 GCA_007258455.2 Sequoia sempervirens
ATTAGATCTTATATAAGCGATGATGATGCTTTATAGCAATCATCACTTATATCTGACCTAAGCTACAATTCATCAACACTCCCTCTTAGCTAGGGAAGATATTTCAAATCAAATAAGTGGAGATATCACCTTTACAAGTGATATCGAAGATATGATATGTTTTCTCAAAGTTTGTCAAGTCACATGACATTCTTCATAACACATCTTCATTATGGTATGTGCACTGACATCAAGTCACATGATGTCTACCATAATTCATGGCATATCCATGGATGTAAATATCCACCATGATTATCTCTTAAGGATTACAATGATCTTCAGATGATATCAAGTCCCATGATATCCATCAAAGTGTCCAAGAGATACTATCATGACATGTCCACAGATATCAAGTCACATGATATCTATCATGATAGTTTATCATTGTAGAGTCGTCACTTTACAATGTTAAGTACAAGTGTTCATTATTAGAAAGATCGTCACCTTTCAATAATGTACATAGGGGGAGTAGGCCCATAAAGTCATGGAGTCACACACATGACAAAAGAGTTTACACATTAAACATCTTTATATATTAGTACAATTTGATAAACAATTTGAATTTCAAACATAAATAACAAATTACATTTCAACCATACCAAGTTTCTTTCTAAAGTGCTCTACCTTGATTCGTGAGAGAGGCTTGGTGAGAATGTCTGCAGTTTGATCATTTGTACTAATATACTCCAACTGAATTACTTTTCTTTCCACCATATCTCTTACATAATGATAGGGGATCTCAATGTGCTTAGATCTATCATGAAAGGCAGGGTTACGGAGAGTTTGATACAACTCTGATTATCCGCGATGAATAATTGTAGGATTCAAGGGCTCACCAAAGAGTCCCACAAGCAATTTACGAAGCCAAACTGCTTCTCTTGCTCCCATTGAGGTTGCAATGTATTCAGCTTCTGTTGAGCTCAGTGCAACTGAAGATTGTTTTCCGCAAATCCAGGAGATCATAGCTGATCCTAAACTGAAGCAACATCCTGATGTGCTTTTCCGATCAGTTATACTTCCAGCCCAATCTGAATCAGAGTATCCATGTAGATCTAGTTGAACTTTCTTGTAAAGAAGACCATATCCAATAGTGCCTTGAAGATATCTCAAAATATGTTTTACAGCCATTAAGTGAATTTCCTTTGGCTCACACATGAACTGGCTGAGAACATTCACTGCATAGCAAATATCAGGTCTGGTGTTAACCAGATACATCAAGGATCCAATCATCTGTCTGTAAAGGGTTGGATCTGCACACTTGGATTCTATTGCTGCTTCTTTCAATTTGTGAAGGTTGGTTTCCATGGTGTAGACATCGTCTACAATCCAACATTCCAAATCTTTTCAGAATATCAATAGTATACTTCCCTTGGTTTAGTATAATGCCCTCTGATTTCTGCCATACTTCTAAACCTAGGAAGTAGTGAAGAATGCCTAAGTCTTTCATGTCAAATTCAGAAATTAGATCCTGCTTCCCTTGAGCAATGAGGTGATCTTCTCCTGTTATCAGCAGGTCATCAACATATAAAATAATTATTAGCATATCACCTTTGATTACCTTGAAGTAGAGATTGGAGTCGGCCTCATTCTTGGAAAATCCTAATCCCAAGAGATAGTGTCAATTCTTTCATACCAGACCCTGGGAGCCTGTTTAAGTCCATAAAGAGCTTTCTTCAGTCTGCATACATGTGAGTCAGGTTTATGTATCACAAAACCTTCAGGCTGTTCCAGATAGACTTCCTCTTCAATGGTTCCATTCAGGAAGGCAGTTTTCACATCCATTTGATGGATCTTCCAACCTTTAGCTGCTGCAATGGCTAACACTGCTCTCACTGATGTGTAACGGGCAACAAGTGCAAATGTTTCTTCGTAATCAATACCTTCCTTTTGAGAAAAACCTCTTGCCACAAAACGTGCTTTATATTTTTCTATACTACCATCAGCAGCATGCTTGATTTTGAAGAGCCATTTGGAAGAGACAACAGATTTCTCTTTAGGTCTAGGCACTATAACCCATACATCATTCTTAAGAATAGATTGGTATTCCTCAGTCATTGCATCCTTCCATGCTTGATGTTGGAGGGCTTCTGTAACACTGTCAGGTTCTGAGTTTAAGATGTTGTTTATTAGAGCAACATAGCCAGAGAAACGTTTGGGTCTTTTACTCTCCCTGAACGTTCCTTTGGGTGCTGCATGAACCTCAGCTTCTTTGAGCATCTTCCTGGCCCAAAGTGGTCTCTTTCTGTTATTGTCATTTGAATTCTCACTTGATGGAAGTTCGTGTGACATTTCCTCATAATGCTCCCTCTGAATCTCAGAATCAGGTTCCATCTCAGGTACTCTAGGGGAAAGGGTTTCTATCTCAAAGGAGCTTCTTGCCCTTTTGAATGCAATGTCTTCTTCAAAGATGACATCTAGACTCAACTCAATTTGATTCTGCCCGGGAATGTAAATCCTGTACGCTTTGGAATTTTCACTATAACCCATAAACACCCCCTTCTTTCCGGAAGGTTCTAGTTTGAATCTTTTCTCTTTAGGTACATGAATATAGACAGGACAGCCAAAGATCCTAAAATGACTGATGTCAGGTTTCACGCCGGTAAAGGCTTCTTCAGGAGTTTTGTTATCAAGATAGGAATGAGGACATCTATTTTGAATATAGACAGCAGTCCTAGATGCTTCTGCCCAGAAAGAAGTATCAATGTTTTGGTCAAGTAGCATTGCTTTAGCAGCTTCTACAATGGTTTTGTTTTTCCTTTCAGCAACCCCATTTTGTTGGGGATTGTAGGCAACTGTGAACTCCCTCTTAATTCCAGCTTCTAGGCAAAATTCCTTAAAAATCTCAGAGGTGTATTCTTTCCCATTGTCTGTCCTTAAGGTTTTTATTTTCTTTCCGGAGAAATTTTCAGAAAGGGCTTTGAACTCTTTGAACTTTTTGAGGATTTCTATTGATTCTTTACACTTAAGGAAATAGATCCAGGTTTTCCTAGAGAAGTCATCTATAAATATGACATAGTAAAGAAATCCTGCCTTAGAGGGTACAAACATGGGTCCACATAAGTCTGAGTGAACCAATTCTAACACATTAAGAGTTTTGCTCAAACTAGAGGGAAAGGATCCCTTTGAATTCTTCCCTAAGGCACAACCTTTGCAAGTTCCTTCATGAGATGGTTTTAACTTAGGTAAGCCTGTTACAAGTTTTTCCACAGAAGGTAGGGCACGGAAATGAAGGTGACCTAATCTTCTATGCCAAATCTCATTTGAATCAAAGGTGTCAAGGGTAAGGGCTTGATTAACTTCAGTGCATAGTTTATAAAGGTACCCTTGTCTTACGCCTATGGTTAGGGCTTTCTTGATAGATGAGTTTTTAGGCCAAGCAAGAACTTTTCCATCTATAAAGGTAACTCTATAACCATTGTCTTCAAGGGCAGAGATGGATATAAGATTCCTCTTTATTCCAGGTACAAACAAGACTTCAGTGAGTTGAAGAGAAAGCCCAGATTTCAACTTGATGGAGCAAGTTCCAACCCCTCTTACAGGGTGTGTTGAATCATCCCCGATGGTTACTTCTTCATCAATCCTTTCGGTCAAAGTATCTAAGTGTTCTCTGAATCCTGTGATATGTCTAGAGGCACCACTGTCAATCACCCAGTTGAGAGTGTGGTCGGATACTTGACTAGATAGGGCTGAATAGAACACAAAGTTCTCAGGTTCATGATCTGAATTTGACTTTCCTACTTTAGCAAAGGAAGTTTGTTGTTTAGTCCTATCAGGGCACTTCATTGCATAGTGACCATATTGATCACATCTAAAGCATTGTACTTGAGAGATATCTTTCTTCTTATGAGATCCCTTTCCATTGGAATTTCTCTTTCTTTTGGAAGACCCTTTCTTGAAGGATTTTTTCTTACTCTGTTTATTAGATGTTGAGTTGAGTGCAAGAATGTCTTCATCTATGTTCTTTTGTTTATTCTCTTTAGAGGAGAGTCTGGATTCTTCTTGAAGACAGTCAGATCTTAGCCTATCAAACTTAGGGAGTTTAGATCTTGCACTTACACCTTGAACAAAGGACTCCCAAGAGTTTGGAAGACCTCCTAGAGCAATCAGAGTTAACTCTTTGCTGTCAATCTGATATCCAATGGTGGATAATTGATCCCTCAGTTCAATAATCCTCATGAAGTATGCATTAATGGACTCTCCTTTGTTTATTTGAACATTGTTGATTTGCCTTTTCAAAGCAAGAGTCCTACAGGTGTTGTTGATCTCATAGGTACTCTCAAGAGATTTGAACATGTGGTAGGCAGTTTCATGTTTAGCTAGGATGGGCACTATGTGATCCCTAACTGCATCTACTAGGATTCTCATGGCCTTTTCATTGTTTTCTGTCCATTGAGTTTTCTCAGATTCAGACTTTGGTTCCTCCAAATTTTCTCTCACAAGTGAGTCTAGCTTATTCTCTCTAAGGATCATCATGATTCTAAATTTCCATGATGTGAAATTGTCTGCTCCTGCAAGGCGATCTTCAAATCTGATCACATTTGACATTATGAAGAATGTGAGTAAATTCGATTCTGGAAAATACAAATTTCCTTGAGCAGATTGATATTTAGATTTGATTAGGATTCACACCGCCTAGCTCTGATACCATGTAAATGTAATCAAATCTGCAACAGGATGGGATCCTAATACTAAGAATAAACTAAGGAGGTCTGAGATTCTGAAAAATAAATTCTAAGACAAATGCGAATTTCTGAGTTCTTCCTTTTATTGCAAAATGTATTGAATGCAGAACATTAATTATTTCGATGTCTGCATATTATGATTTGGAATCACCTTTTATATGTTAAGAGACCTGCCTCCAAGGGATGTGTCTCTTGAGAGGACGTGTCTCCACATGTGGAGACACGTCCGCTCAAGGGACGTGTCCCTTAGGGCGCGGGTCCCTCTCACAGCCAATGATGACTCGGTTTAAACATTCATCGCTTAATACAAGAATGAAAAACCCTTACGCATGGCGGATGAATATAAGAATCCCGAAATTTAATCAATGCGGATTCAAAACATCAAATAAATAAATACGATTTTATACAGGCATTATAAAATTCGATCATCATACTTATTACTGGAAATATAACATGAAGAGTTTAGATCTTATATAGGCGATGATGATGCTTTATAGCAATCATCGCTTATATCTGACCTAAGCTACAATTCATCAACACTCATCTACCTTGGAAAGATCCCTGACAAGTTTGCAACTAAAAACTTGGTGTTACATGAAAGACATAGACATGGGCTAGGAAACGAGAGGAGGCGTCGAGAAATGGAAAAGAAAATTTTGGGAGTTTTTGAAAAAGAAACTCAGTAAGAGAGTGTTGATAAAGAGAAGAACAAAGGGAGGTTTCCTACAATTTCAAATAGCGGACTTATTCATCCATTTAGGAATTGAAAACATAGTTTAGTCTGCGGCTCCTATTTTTATGGAAGGGTTTGTTGGTGTCGTTTATCATCCACGAACACACGGAATAAAATGTCCAAAGACACTTTATCCTCTCTTGAAAAACCATTAATGCTAAGATTGCGAGAAGATCATATGGCGATTCCAAGGTTTCTTTAGTCGGGTCTCGACGTGTGGATAAGCTCAATGGCCGTTGTGATATGCTGGTAATAAACAAGGGGACTTACGTAAGAAAATCTTCACAAGTTTAGGACTTAGGGAATTTATCATTAAAGGCTCTCAATTAGGACTTTCATGGATCTCAAAAAAATGGCAAAAGGATAGGGTTTAGGAGGATCTAGTCTATGCCTAAGAACTCAAGAGACAGTAAAGACTTCGGTGAAGGGGATAAACCACACTTTGTTTCGCCTCCTGCAGGACAACATACGCAAAATGGGTGCAATCTTCAAGGGTTGTGAGAATAATTTTCAAACCTCGAATGAGGCTGAAGTTAAGTTTCCACAATTAAGAGCTCAGGCTAACTTTACGCATCGAATGCAAATCATCCATTTGAAGAAAGTATGAGCTACACTTCACCATTGAATCAATACGATCAATCTCTCATTCAATTAACCAACTTTCAAAACAAATTCTACTTAATCTAACTTTAACTTTAATCTATGGCGGAAGATGATATGCAACCTCGCTTACTATTTGATAATAAGAAGTTATTCAAGGCAAATCATGCTCAAGAGCTTTTATTATTCAAAACAGTCTCAATGCAACAATCTCATATCCTATCTCCACACAAATGAAAGTGAGAGAGCATCAGTTTATATAGAGTTTCAAAAATGAAATGAAGGGCCGAGATTAAAACAAGATTAACGGCCAAGATTATTACAACCAAACCCTAATTAGGGTTTCCCAAAATAACAAGAGTCATCCATCAGTAAACTATCAGTAGAGAGGCAGTTAAAGCTATATTCTAGGAGAGGCGTCCTTATCCTTCTGAGCAGCTACGAATCTGGACACTACTGCAATGACTTCCTCCATCGTGACAGGTGGCAGCATGCTGATCTGGAATTCGAGCTCATCCAAGTTCTCTGCACATTTGGCAAAGGTGTTTGCCCATTCTGCTTCCTGCTTCCTAAAGTCATTCCGGATGGCCAAAAGACTTGCCACTCTCGCAAAATCCTTCCTTAGAAGTGGTCCAGTAGTCGAGAAGAAAACTTCTTGAATCTTTCGTTTCAGCTCCTCCAACTGCACATCCTTTTCTCGGACAATCTCTTGATCAAACATTTCTGCAACTGTCATGTGAATTTTCTCCCGAATGTCCTTTACCTGCTCCTTGATTCTAAGTCCATCCACTTTTGCCTTCTCCAAAACTTCTCTACGTATAGTTATTGACCAAAACCAGTGATTGAAATCATATGCTGCTCCTGCAGCAATTACCTTCCTATCGACCAACTCCTCTCTTGGAGTGCCCTTTAATAGCCTAAGGCATGGAATAAGCCTCTCCTGCATATCTAGAAGTCCCTCCCATGTTTCCGCCATATCCATAAGTCTGGAAAGAAAGCATGATGTTTGCCCATAAGCCAACGCCAATTTCTCCATGAACAATGCCGCTTCTGTGCTTTCACTTGCCATCCAGTCCTGAGCTTCCTTGGCTGTCACCATTCCGTACTCGACATCCTTGGTCACCTCCTGTGATGAATTGAGAAGAGGAGGAACAATCGCATTGCCCTGGTCAAGTGGCTGGGTCAAATGTTGTATATATTCCTTAAGACGTTCGACCTCTTTCTTATACTCCTGCTTCTTAGCCACTTCCTTGTCTAGTCTCGCCTTGATGGTCGAAACGGAATTATCTAACTCCTCTACTTCTTGACCTTTCGAGGTCGGGCCAAGGTCAACAGTGGTTATAGCATACTCCTAAGGAGTGATCTCGTCCTGTGGCTTGTCCACCGTGGGCACTGCAATATGTACAGAACGGTTGCCTGTCTCGTTCCTCTGAATGGTGGAGAACTTCTTGGCAGGCTTCTTGATTGCGACTTGCTCCAATCTTGCCAAGAAATCGGCAGTATCATCCTCTTCTTGTTGAACTTCTGCAGGTACCTGGATCTTCATTCTTTCTAATAGCCACTCTGGAATGGTCGGCTGCTCAATCCCATCCTCTACCTGGACCTCTTCTTCATTTGGAACATCTACAACCCCTCTAAGAGCGGAAATCATTCCCTCCTTGAAGTCATTGTTCCGAGCTTCTATCTCATTGTCTGAACCTAAGATTTCTGTGCCCGTAGGTGACGGAGGCTCTTCATCATCTAGCTGAATAGGTTCAATATTTTCCTCTTGAACGGCAGGAGGTTCAAGCATTTCCACCAAGGATTCATCTATAGTAGCCACCAACTTGTCAATATTCCGAGATGCTGCTGACCGAGAAGGTTCTCCCTTATGCCTCTTGGAAGCAGGCTTTGTACTTGGGACTATTTCCTTCCTTTTCTCTCCGATCCCGACCAAGTCCTGATGGGATGCACCAGCATTAGAAGAATATGATTCTGACTCGCTCAATAAATCAAATGTGAGCGTGATTCCTCTTTGTCTCAATTCTTGGGCATGATAGTCAACCCACCACTGAGAGTATTTAGTCACTGGTCTCATTAAGGTTGCCAGGTCTGCGTGCTCGGGTTCTGACCATTTCACTAGAGGAAGAGGTCGGCTTTCCTCGAAGCGTGGTTGGACATGGTTTCCATCATCTTGTAACTGATCAGGCACCCGGCAAAACTCAATTGCCCTCATAAAATCTAGTGGCATCCTGGACCACATTTTCCGTCTGACTTCATACTCATCAGCAGCATTTGCCCAGAAATCTTCCAGTTCCATCCTATGCTTGTACTTTCTCCCTTCTACTATCTGAATGTTATGATGTGGGTCAAAGTTGACCCTGGACTTGTAAGCCGTGAAAGGATACCACTGGATCTCCAATCTTGCACTCTCAGCTGCCTGTGCTGATGGACAATACTCCAACATGTTCCCAATGAAAAATGGGAACGTGACGGATGCCTTCTTGGTTGGCCTCTGAATATTCTGATACTCTTCCAATTGTCTGAGGACCTCGAGCAAGATCATCCGATTTGTCGGATAGATGGGCAATTTATAGGGATTTCCGGTAAATCCCTGGATCCTGATGTATGTGAATTTCGGGAACTGGATGAACCAAGATCCGTACTTACTGATTAAACTTTTTGCCTCATGGTTCAGCCTCTGATGCACTCCTCCTTGAAGCTTTCTGGTAATATGCATTAGGAAGGCATCATGCACCCTCCTAAAGTGAGTCTTTTCCTTCAATTGGAGCTGTGGGTAACAGTCGTAAGGCCTGAGTTCGTTCTCCCCGTTGCCAATTTTTCCCTTGCAAATCAATCCTGGATACTTGTATGATCTGGCCAACAAGTATACAACATATGAACTCATATGAAAAGACTTAGTCTCTTCGAGGTTGACCAATTGTTCGTGAAGGTTGTCACTTATCATTCGTGACCAATTGAACATTTTGACACCAGAAGTGATCTCGTCCATGAAATAGTACATCCAGCTCTCGAAAAAGGCACCTTGCGGGTTACCAGCTATTCTGTTCAGCATCAGTATGATATCCCCAAAATCTTCCTTGAAGTCTGTCCGGCAAGGTCTCTTGGGCATCTTCTTGATTGAAGGCTTAGGCTTGTCCATCCACACCTTGTTAACTGTCGTGGCGCACAAATCTGGTTTGCTATCATACAACCTCTTGGCCTCTTCCTTGGTCTTATAGACCGTTCGTGAATGTTCTGGGATGCAGAAGGTTTCCTGGATTGCCAGTTCGCCCAAGTGTGCTAAGACTCTTCCATCAGGTGCGATGATCTGTCTCTTCTGAGCGTCATAGTGGATAGCACACTCCACCATCAGTTCTGCACAATCCATTGCTGGTGGGAATCCAGCTGCCTGAAATATCCCGTTTCTTACTATCCATCTGGCTATTGGCGTGGGAAGTCCATTCTGCCCATACATTCTCTTCTTAAACTCATCAAAGTCAACATGTCCGAGGTCGGTGTCCGCGACATTCTTCCATTTTGAAATGACTTTGGTCTCTGAGCAAGCTCGGAGGGACCCGGCGTTTGTATAGTATATATGATAAAGGAGATGCTGTGATTGTATGGCAAAATTTGAATATCTTGTTGGCAGCAAATTTTGCATCAAGGTACGATCATACATGATCTGACACTTCTTGAGGGCAGCGAGATCTCAATGGCCGGACAACAGAGTGAATTCCGGTAAAATGCAGGAGCTTATGACTTTGATATTTCCTTATATATCAAGGTGTCACCTTGAGAACATAGTGAGATGCACTCTCCCGTAGACCGTACTTGAGCACTATGGTTCACATATCGGAGGATTGGAGGCATTTGATAGTGGCAGAGTATGCCAAGGACAGTTGGGCCTCCAGTATTGTTGAGGGATCAGCAGTGGATACCAGGTACACACTTGTGAATGACTTGATCATTTACAAGCACAGGATATTTCTAATTCCCGGTTCAGAGGTGAAGAACATGGTTATGCGAGCCTTTCATGATATCCCCACAGCAGGACACCCCGGTTACTTCAAGACTTACAGACGGATACGGGAGAGGTTTACTTGGAAAGGACTCAAGAGAGATGTTCTTCAGTATGTCGCACCAGTGCCTGTTTGTCCAGCAGAACAAGCGGGGAGAACACTCATCAGCTGATTTCTACAGCCCGCCGATTCACGGCGAGGAAGTGGGAATGCTGTCGATGGATTTTATCCGCAGGCTTGCCTAAAGCCCAAGAGGCGTGTCGGTGTATATCGTGGTTGTGGATGAAACTGCGAAGTATGCCCGCTTTCTTCCGATCACCACGACTTACCACCGGCTACAATTGGCGAAGGTGTTCTTTTCGTGAGATATTCCGGACTCCATGGAGTTTGCCTCCGGGCATTGTGAGTGGCGGGGATAGCGGTTCTGAGTAACCTGGCGAGGAGTCATGTCCGGGCTTTGTGGGGCCAGGAGCTTACATCGAGCACAGTTACCATCCGCAGGGCGGATGAAGGGCGGAGATAGTGAATAAGTGGGTGGAGAGGGATATCACCGAGAAGGAACTACATAGCAGCCGAGTGGATAAAGATGGATACACTTGGCAATTATTGCTACAACTTCGACATTCCATATGACCATTAGGATAATCACCCTTCATGGCGTTAGCATCTGGGATGTAGCCGGTTCCTTGATCTATTATTGACGACGGTATTAGAGTGCAGTCACGGGGAGGTTGGTCTGAAATTCGAGGACCACTATGCGAGGGGCTCTCAAGGAGAATATAGCCAAGGCACAAAATCAGCAGAAACAGTATGCGGATCAGAAGAGGACAGAGAGGCATTTCGAGGTTGGTGACATGGTTTACCTCATGCTGCAACCCTACCGTCAGTCCACTCTTAGGAAGAGTAGATTGAGAGAAGCTTAACCGTTATTAGGACCTTCGGGATCTGAGGAGAGTTGGCGAGATTGGCTTCGAGCGAAGACTCCAGTGAAGCGGGGGTACACAACGTATTTCATGTGTCACGCCTCAAGAAGGCGTTGGGTCATCGTGTTGTACCATCTGCAGTGTTACCACCCTTAGATGATGAGGGTAAGTTGATTCTAGTACCTAAGTCCATCCTGGAGTATAGGGAGAAACTGATTCGTCGAGGAGGACTATCGAGGGAATATCTACGGTAAAATGGAGAGATTTCTTGGGTTGAGGATCTCGACATGGGAGGCCGAGATTACTGCGGCGCATAGGCATTGAGATTGCCGAGGGCAAGCAATTTCGGGGAGAAGCTGTCATATCCTTCTCGGTGACATCTCTCAAAGACGGAGATTGGCCTATCACGACCTCGTAGAGCCCGATAAATTTGGATAGAGGTCGCCGAATGGCTACCGACTTAGGTCAGCGAGGATTGATCGGTTGTCTTTCGTTAAACCGATCCGGAGACTATTTACTTGAAATTACTATTTTTAGCGATTCAGCTGACGATGTGGACCCACTTGCTATTTTTATGATATGGCTGTGGCGGCATCAGGAATCACTTGAGCTTCGTCGACATCAGACGGATGGAGTCATCGGGTTAAGCGAGGAAGATATTAATATTTGATCGTATTGATTAAATATTAATTAATTAACGTTTATAATATAATGTTATAATTTAATATTATAACTTAAGTGATTGCCTTGAGGGGTGCGCCATCATGAAAAGGGGGCCAGTTTGACATTTGATTAATATTTAAATATTCAGTGGAGAACTATGGAGAATTAAAATATTAAAATATGAATATTTCATTAAAACCCTATTTTCAAGCAAATCGCACTTTTCAGCCTATTAGTGGATTTTGCCTTGGGTTTTGAGCCATTATGAGATTATTGAGTTTTGAGAAACTGATCAATTGATCTGAGCCTGAGACTTTAGGGTTTCGCGTTCGACTTCCTTGGGGAACGAGCCATCTCCAGCGGAAAGCAATTCAGAGAGTGTGCAATATCACTTGATCTATTGCCTACAGAGGTTTTCTTACTCAGAGAAAACTACAGAGCTTCAGAGGAATTCATATCTTCAGTTATTATCAGTTGTTTGCATTGGAATATCATCTATTGCCTGGGGCGCACTATTTCAGAGACATAGAAATTGATTTAAAGGAGGCCGTACCACCATTCATTGCTGATCTGACAGGCCGTACATTTCTGTCAGGGCCGTACCAGCAAGAAAAGACGTGCTCCTTGTCTTGATTCATACGCCTATCTTCAGAGCTCATCTATTCACCATCTGGAGGCGCTGGAGGGTGCTAGAAACATTGGAGATCATCAGACAGGAGAAAGACCAAGCATTTATTACAGCCGTACAACTCTGTACTTTTCAGCTGTGACAGCAGTTACCAGGTTTTCTCAATAAATTCATTCTTTTGCTTTGCATGTTTCAAAAATTGCATTGTACTGTTTCCAGTTGATGAAATTAAAGAGACGCCTTCATCCTAGCTTGTATTTGCTACCATATTGAAGATCTAGTAATTTTTAGAGAATTTATTATTATTTTCTGGTAAAGCCGTACCTTTGCATTTATTGTTAAAAATCCAAAATTTGCAAAAAAATCACAAAAAACCTAAAAGCGTCAGAAAAACATTAAAACAGTCGGTTTAAGGTATCGGAGGCTTGAGGGTTTCTGATTTCTTGTTGAATAATATTCTGATCAGATTTGGAGTACCTAAAAAGATAATATTAGACAATGTCATGTGCTTCAAATCAGAGGCATTCACTAGTTTCTACAATAAACATGGGATACAAATCTCTTATTCTTCCCCTTATCACCCACAAGGAAATGGACAAGCAGAATCTAACAATAAAAGCTTGTTGAAGATTATTAAGAGGGTGATAGAGAAAAACAAGAAGGCTTGGGACTCAAAGTTAAAATTCGCTCTTTAGGCGAATAGAGTGACCATCAAGAAAGCAATAAGTCAATCTCCATTCTGTTTAGTTTATGGCATTGAAGCAAGTTTGCCAACAAACAAACTCATGAAGATATACAAATTCTTTCAAGGATATGATGAGGACATATGTGATGATGCGTAGCACAGAATAAATGTCTTGACTGAATTGGATGAAACAGGAAGAGAGGCACAACAAAAGAATGCAAAGATGCAATTGCAGGTTAAGCACATATATGACAAGAAATCCTCTCCAAGGAAGTTTGAGCTGTGAAGCATGGTATTAATGTGTAATACCAGATCTCGGGACAAGGGCAAGCATGGGAAGTTTGATGCTTTATGGTTGGGCCCTTATCTAGTAAGCAATACACATGGAGAGGATCCATACTTCTTGCAAAGCTTAACAGGTGAATTTTTGGAATTGCCAGTACATGGACGATTCCTAAAAACATACTTCTCATGAGGTATGTTCTTTTCTATGTACACAATATTTTATGTATATGTTTGTACATAGGTTTGGTTTGGTTTGGTTTGTTTGCCTTGTCCAGGCATTTCCCTAGTTTTGTCTCTCTATGTTTGGTCTACTCCACCCAAAGATTTTTGGGATCTCGCTTTGTTCATGTTGAACAAACGTCTAAAGCCACTAATAGGACTCTTAAAAAAAAAATTGTGGTTTTGGTTTACATTTCAAAATTTATGAGCATTTCTATGGTTCTTTGTTGGCTAGGGTTTTTCTTCATACGCTTAGGGTTCACCATAGGGCTAAAACCCTCTTTAAAACCTAACAATATAGAAGCCTTAGTCATTTTATGTTTGCTTGTTGACCTGTCACTAACCGTTTCCGGTTTTCCAAGTTACAACTTATGCCATTAGCGTCATGTTGCCACCAACCCCAACATTCTAGTCTTGCCGATAATTTCCTTTTGAAATATTTGTTTAAGTCTTAAGTCTTGTGGGTTATGAAATATTATTGAATGATGTCTAATGTCCCTTATCTTAGGTTTGAAATAAATTGAAGTCCTAAGCTTTGTGTTGACCTAGTAAAAATGACCCCAACTTAAGTTACAACTTTAAGCACGTGCTTAATAAACCCTTAAGTGAGGCACAGCCTAGTCCCACACTTGATACATGTTCAATATTCATTGGTCCCTGCCATCCCGCATAGATTAAAATATTCACTAAAATGTCAGTGCGGGGAAGCGGGAAGACACCACGTGTCCAATGGGCTTCGTGGTTCTTCGTAAAGCTAAATGGCAAGCCCATGATCTGAAGGTCCTTATTGTGCCATATAGCACCACCTTGACCACTGCCTGCAATTCCATAGGGGGCCATCTCTAAAGACCTTGGTTGACCGCGGGGGTGCGGGATGATGCCAAGTGGCAAGATCTCAATCATCGGATGATGTGTTAAATCAAATGAAATATTTTACTAAGTATTGAGGCGACATATGGAAGAGTAAAAGACATGTACATCTAAATACACGTGGCAACATCTGACAAATCTTTGATCAGATGATTTAATCCTGGTCGTTCAAATTGCAGAAGGATAAAACATATGACAAAATTTGCCTAAGTGTGGGCAAATACATTGAAGGTTAAAAGGTGCACAAGTGATGCACATGGAAGTATTTGGTGGCTCTCCTCGCAATCCTACAGCCTTTGATCTATTTCTCAATGCATGGGTGCAAGTATGTGAGGAATCGCCACATCAACTCTTTTGATGACCCCAAGAGCAGTGGGACCCAAGATGACATGAGATGGGCTTTTCCATGTGGCAAAATTCTATTGGCTCAAAGTTGAGGTGAATAAAGGTCGGATTTTTCAAACTTGGTTGACTCGATATGAGCCATCCAAAGGTACAGGCAATCCTCAGATCAATGGCCCAAAATCAAAATTGAAAAAATAGGTAGATGCAATCGTTCTGGTTCATGTGAACGAATAGTAATGGCGGATGAGATGCCAGAAAGCCTGAATTTATTGCAATTTTCCACAAAAGCAAAATCCAAGGCACATTTCCAATTCACCTAAGCATTCTGAGGCAATTGGAGATCAATTCCTGCGAAGAACGAGCTTTCTGCTACGAGAATTAAGGTTTGTGCTATTTGAACACTTGTAAGTTAAAAATTACCTCTACTCTGCTCAATTGTGTATAGAATCTTGTGCTCTTGCTAGTTACAATGTTGAATTGCTATTCTAGGGTTGCTCGATGTTTTAAATTTTCCTAGTCTGGGTTGATTGCTTTTTGTTTAATTGCAAATTGTCCTAGCTTAGTTTGTACTTAATTTGAAACCCTAGTCGCACGATAGAAAACCCTAGTTTTCACGATTGCTACCAAGATGTTACCCACCAAAGCTCAAGCTTCTAGTTCCACCCTCAAAAGAGCCCTTCACGAAGACCTATTAGCCCAACTACCTGGCTCAACAATGGACAAAAACATAGGTAAACTATTGTTGTAAACCATAGTTGGAACCTGACTCCTGGCCAAGGGACTCGGCAGCCCAAAAATATGACTCGGACTCGGGACTCGGCACGGACTCGGGAGAAGACTCGGCAAAAAAAAAACCGTAGTTTTACAAAAAAACAAGAACAAATTAATGCATTTAGAGAACATAAGAGCCTAATTTGATTATCAAACACTTATAATTCAAAGATTACACATGTCATATGATCCTCAAACACTCAATAATTGAAATTTCATCATTCATAGTCATCAAATACTCATAGTTTCAATGTAGAACAGCATCATAAATTTATAAATGTTTACATATAATCATGTCAAAAAGAGGAAAACATTAACAACTACATATAATCTACATCTTCCTTTTTCCCCTCCCAATGGTACTCAATTTTGGAGGCCTAGAACTAGAAGGTGCCCGTGCTATAGTATCCAAACGAGGACTAGGAGATCGAGAAGGGGAAACATGATATTCGAATGTGTCTTCATCGTCCTCCATGGCATCCAATCTTGTTGCTTCTTCTGCTGCTGCTCTCTCTAGTTCAACAAGATCCTCATCAGTAAGGAAGACATCAGCCTCATCATTTTGTTCATCAATAGTCCATTCACCATATGGATCAATGTCATCCAAGTCGATGGACTCATGTGAAACACCCTCCACCTTTCTAGTTCGAAGGCGAAGGTTGTATCGAACAAAAACTAAATCATTTAGGCGCTGCTGAGTCAACCTATTCCTCTTCTTTGTGTGAATGTTCTCAAACAACCTCCAATTCCGTTCACACCCAGAAGCACTGCATGGCTGTGACAAGACACGTATGGCTAGCTTTTGAAGATTTGGTGTGCTAGCACCATAGTTCTCCCACCATAGATCTACAAAAACATGTTTAAAAAATATAAGTATTAAGAAATAAGAATAAAGTAAAGTTTAAAACTTTGAACAATCTATATGTAAGAATCAAGTTTCTAATTTCATTTTTTACCTGGTTGTTGTTTTCCTCTCCTTTCAATTGCTTGTTGGGAGGAAAAGAGTCTCCCCTCTGCACCTTTGTAGACCTTGAATAGATAAAAGAAAAAGTACATCAAATATAGAAAATTCATAGATAGTCAAGGCTCAACATTGCAAATTCATAAATAAGATGTAACAAATCTCACCTCCAACTCATCAAGCACTTTATCTCTCAGCTCAGGATCAGGCACCATCCTATCAATGCATATGACAAGACCTTCCATGACTTCCTCATCCGCCTTAAATGTGTCCGAGAAGTAGAACTTCGGATTCAAGAAGTAGGCGAAGGCATGGATCGGCTGGTGGAGTTGGTGTGTCCATCTCCGATCAATGATGCGCCATATGATTTCATATTTCTTTTTGTTTCCGCCATAGTAACGTGATATGGCCTCTTTGGCCCTATCCATGGCCTCATAGATGAACCCCATTGGCATGCCATCTCCATCCACCATACGAAGAACCCTCACCAAAGGTTCTGTCACCTAAAAAAATGAAAACAAATGTTAAATCATAACAAAATTAACCCCTAAAAAAAAAAAACAGCAAATAGATTATCATGTATAATTTATTTTTGTGTGATTGCTACTTACCCCCATCAACTCCTCTCCATTTTTGATGAATGTCTCATCAAGAACTATGGCAACAATCCTCTCCCCTTCAGGTCTATTGGAAAATGAGGACTCCTTCCAAGCATCAGACACGAACATTTGTTTGAGATGATTAATGGCACCAAGAATGCTTTGCAATGTGATGAAGTGGCTAGCAAATCGTGTCACTCCAGGTCGCACAAGGTCCTTGCCATTTGTAAATTTCCTCATTAAAGAAAGCACCCAAGTATGGTTGTATATAAATTTTGTAACACTTTTTGCATCTTCAACCACACTTTTGACCCATGAAATCTTCCCAATGTCCTCTAGCAATAGGTCTAAACAATGTGCAGCACATGGAGACCATGCAATTGTGGGATACCTCTCCATAAGTAGTCTACCTGTAGCTACATATGCAGCTGCGTTGTCCGTGATGATTTGGACAACATTATCAACTCCAACCTCCTGGACCACCCCATCTAATAGATTGCATAAATTTTCAGCATTTTTAACTTCATGGGAGGCATCTATTGATTTTAGAAACACCAATCCACCATTAGAGGCCACTAAAAAGTTAAGGAGAGTTCTATTTCGTCCATCTGTCCACCCATCAGATAAAATGTTGCAACCTTTTCTTCGCCAAAATTTTTTTTGCTCATCAACCACAAACTGTGTATTCTTTACGGCTTCCTCTAGCAATGGCCCACTCAAATCTTTAGATGATGGAGTCTTAAACCCCTTTCCTGCAACTGTAAGGGCATTCACCAAACCTTCCCAATATGGGTTGTTTGCAACATTGAAAGGTAGATTATTGTAATACCAAAAGTTTGCAGCAGCCATCCTAGCTTCTTGATGCTTTTCTTTATTCCAACCTGTACCTTCAAGTGAAGGTTGTGCTCCTGGAACATTACGTGGAACAAAATAATTTGGTCCTGATGAAGGACCCTGACTAGCAGTAGAAAAAGAACCATCAGGACTCTCCCCAAAAGATGAATGTGGAGCACGGAAGCTTGGACTTGCAACACCATGGGGCTTAGAGGGTGCAGATTGGGATTGAGATCCACTCATCGCTGATGTTAGGGCATCTTTTGTTTTTTGTCTTTCCTCTTTCTTAAGCTCATATTCAGCAAGAAGGGCCTTCATCTCTCTAATGATCTCAGGAGTGGTATTCTTGCATCCCTCCACATTTTGACCAGGGATTCTAGCAAGGTGGTATTTTAATCTGTTTATTCCTCCTGTCATCCATTTGTTGCATTCATGACATGTCAATTCACCTTTTTTATTTCCTGGAATTGCATACTTCCATGCAGGGTCTTTTTTTACTCCCTTTGGATTTGAAGACGACATTGCTGTTTCAAGTTCAAAATGAAAAGAAAAATCAGCTAGGGTTTGCAAAAAAACAGCAAATAAATGTGATTCAAAATTTCAAAGTTTCAAACATTTGCAAAAGAAAAAAGATGCAAAACCAAGCTAGAAAGTAGAAACAATAAGAATTAGGCTATTAAGGAAAAGAGAAAAAAATTTGGCAGCATTTCCCCTTATTTTTCTTGATTTTTTAAATTTTGAATGCAAAAAAATTGAAGAAAACAAACAAAAAGCAGTGTTAGATCACTTACCTTGCTCGATTTTGGCCTTTTTGGTTCGTTCTCCCTTCTATCAATCCCACAGCAACTTGCAGACCTGAGCCAAGAGTGATACCAAAATGAAATG
>VDFB02014155.1:0-20127 GCA_007258455.2 Sequoia sempervirens
CTTTTCTATATGCCTTGTTTCTAGGGTTTCGTAGGACCAGTCTCCGATGCAGGAAGACTCTACAGGCTTAACCCTATGATTATAGTTCCTAGACATTCTTTGTTGATAGGCTGTCAAATGATTGACAGCTTGTTGTCGACGTTCATCAAGTAGCTCTAATTCCTGAAGTCTAGAGATCCTATAATCTTCATCTGAAATGAGTCCCTTTAGTGAACCTCGAAGGGATGGAATTTCTACCTCGATAGGTAATATCGCCTCTGATCCATAGACAAGAGCATATGGTGTAGCTCATGTTGGTGTTCTGATGCTAGTCCTGTAAGCCCAAAGAGCAGGGTTAAGCTGAACATGCTAATCACACCCTACCTCATTTACAGTTTTCTTGAGAATCTTTAGGATTGTTTTGTTGGAAGCTTCTGCCTGTCCATTACCTTGAGGGTAATATGGGGTTGAAAAGCGATGTTGGATGTGAAACTTTTCACACAGTTCTTGGACGTCTTGGTTCTTGAAAGGCCTGCCATTATCTATGATGATTGATTGGGGTATCCCATATCTACAAATGAGATAATTAAGAATGAAAGATGATATTTTCTTTCCAGTGATTGTGGTTAAAGGAACTGCCTCCACCCATTTTGTAAAATATTCGGTTGCTGTGATAATGAACTTGTGTCCATTAGATGAAGATGGGTTAATTTTCCCCACCAGGTCTAATCCCCACTGACAGAAAGGCCATGTAGTTGCAAATGGATGTAGCTCCTGTGCTGGTGCATGTATAAAATTGCCATGGATCTGGCATTTTGAACATCTTTTGACAAACTGATAAGATTCTTGTTCCATGTGTGGCCAGTAATACCCCAAACGAAGGAGTTTCTTGGCTAAAGATAATCTACTTGAATGTGTTCCACAAATTCCTTCATGGACCTCGTGTAAAGCGGAAGTGGATTCGTCATGTTCTAAACAACGTAAAAGAGTACCATCTAGGCCTCGACGGTAAAGGGTGTCGGCAATAATGGTATGCTTAGCGGATTGGCGTATGAAGTTGCGCTTTTGGTTGCGAGAAAGATCTGGCGGTAAGGTATTATCTTTCAGATAAGTATAAATGTCTTCATAAATGGAAGATTGGGCACTATCCAAAAGGCTTATAGTTTGGGATTTGGGATTTGCGTATGCAGGATTTGATACTTGTTCTACAATAAATCGATATCGATCTTGCGTTTCAGGCATTTGTAGAAGAGATGCTATTGTGGCCATGGCATCTACTGCTTTGTTCTCTGATCTTGGTATCTGCTCAAATTTGATTTCTATGAAGTATTTTCTTAGGTCATCTACCAACCTCTTGTATAAAATCAGTGTGTCATCCTTAGTTTGGTAATCATTGTTGACTTGGTAGATGATTAACTGGGAGTCTCCATACACCTATAGTTCTATGATTTTCCAGTCAATAGCCACTTTAATTCCAAGGATCAAAGCTTCATATTCTGCCACATTGTTAGTGCAAAGGAAAGTAAGCCTGTAAGATTGTGGAATTTTGTGCCCAAGAGGTGTGACAAATAGAATTCCTGCCCCTGATCCATGTTGTGTGTAGGATCCATCAAAGTAGAGTTGCCATGGTTGTGTTGTAACGTTGAGGATATCCGCATCGGGAAATTCCATGGTCATAGGATGACTGTCTGATAATGGAGCTTCTGCTAATTGGTCAGCAATGACTTGTCCTTAGATAGCTCGCCTTTCAACATACTGAATGTCAAACTCACCGAGGAGCATGACCCACTTTGCCAACCTTCCTGTTAAAGCTGCTTTGCTCAGTAAATACTTGAGGGGATCAATTTTTGCAACGAGCTTGACAGTGTGAGTGAGCATATAGTGTCACAATTTTTGTGTTGCAAATACTACTGCTAAGCATGATTTTTCAATGAAGGTGTAGTTTACTTCATGTCCATTGAGTGTCCTGCTGATATAGTATATAGCCTATTCCTTTCCTTCCCTATCCTCTTGTGCTAGCAAGGCTCCTAAAGAAATATCCGTTGTTGCGATATATAGCAACAATGGCTTGTCTTCACTGGGTGGTACCAAGATTGGTGGTGTCATCAGATAATGCTTGATTTGATTGAAAGTACTCTCACACTATTCATCCCATTTAAAAGGCACATTTTTATGCAAAAGATGGTTGAATGGATGACACCGATCTGCTAGTTGAGAGATGAATCTTCTGATGGACTGTAGTCGGCCTTGTAGAGATCTTAATGTACTGATATTCTTGGGAGGTGGCATTTCCATAATGGCTTTAACTTTGCTGGATCTACTTCAATTCCTTTTGTAGAAACTATGTATCCAAGGAGTTTTGCTAATGTTACTCTAAAGGCACATTTCTTAAGATTCAATCTGACTTTGAATTTTTCCAACCTGTCAAATATTTTGGCCAATATCTCTAGATGTCCTTCTCTGGTGTAAGATTTGGCTAAGATGTCTTCCACATAGTCCTCCATGAAGGTATGCATCATGTTGTGGAAGATTGTTGTCATAGCTCGCTGGTATGTAGCTCCTACATTCTTTAACCCAAAAGGCATGACGCCCAAAGAAAAGGTGCCCCATGGACATGTAAATGTTTCTTTTCTTGGTCTTCGTGGAGCTATTTTGATTTTGATTGTATCCCAAAATCCATCCATGAGTGATAACATTTGATGGCCAGCTGTTAGATCTATAATCATGTCTATGTTTGGCAAGGGAAAATCATCCTTTGGACATGCTTTATTTAAATCCTGGAAATCAGTACATATTCTAATGGTGTTATCTGGCTTTGAAACAGGTACAATGTTGGATATCCATTCCGCATAATCAATAGATCTGATAAATCCAGCATCTAGTAGTTTCTTTAAATCATTTTTGACTAATAATGCAACATGTGGATGCATTTTTCTCAGCTTTTGTTTTACTGGTTTAGTGCCAGCTAGTAAGGATAAGTGATGCATAATGAGATCTCGCACTAAGCCCGCATGTCGAGTATGACCGCTAAAATTGATGCATCGCTTCTTCAAAAGAATTTATGTAACTGCTTTTTCAGACTGGCCAAGTGCCTGTAGGATTCTTGCTTTCTCTACTGTGCCAATATTAATAGATTGTGTGGGTTCTATCAACATTGATGATCTTTCATGGTAATGTTGTGGGAGGATGTCAAAAATTCCATCCTTTGGTGCCTTAATGAGGTTTTTTCCATCGGATGCGTTCTTTGTTTTTACTATTTTAGGATCAAATACTGCCATAGAATGGTTTTCACTATTAGATCCATTTTTTTCTTTCATATTTTTGCAACTGGAAGGCTTGGCATCCTCCTGCCTAAAAGCATCGTTAAAAGAAGTATTGGTAGAACAAGTATCGGATTCCTCACAGCAAAGGTAGTTGATAATGGCGAAATCATTGTCAAAAACAGGGAGGTCAATAAGGTGTTGGGGTTCCCATTCGATAAGCTCGGGATGTAGTAAAGGCAACGAATCATTAGATGGGTTGAGGTCAGCAATTGTGAAAGCTCGGACGGAAATGTCATCTAGGTTGTTTGTGGTTATGTCGAGGCCTACAAAGGTATTTTCTTCCACATCATTTATCTCAATCAATGTCCATTCATCTTCACTTGAGTCATCAAAATTTTGTGTTTCATAGACATTAGGATTAAAGCTTGAGCTTTGACCCTCCTCGTGTTTGGGGGTATAATTTTTGATAATGTCAATCTGAATATCTTCATAGGAAACATCTGATAAGTTGTCCCACTCATACTCATTCGAATCCGTTTCAGAGTTATCTCTTATTTGAAGAATACGCTCCACAGTTTTATTGGTGATTTCTGCTTTTGCTTTTTCTGTGTATCCAGTTTGCCATTCTGCTGAATTGTGAGGACTTGGATTGGTTCTGTCACACTTTGTTTCCCTCAATCAAGAGATCCTTGTTCTGCTACATATCCTAGTCCCATTTTATCCTTATGTTGGAGCGTAAGAGGCTGGATTGGTTCTGTTATGCCTTGTTTCCTTAACCCGAGAGGTCCCTGTCCTGAATATCCCATCTTCTCCAGAATAGTTTTTCCTTTTCCATATTGATTTGTCTCTATGATGTTACTTGTGGAAGCGGAAGCTTCCTCATCCTTATAAAGCCAATTTAGTATGGCCTTATCTTCTGATTCTTCATCTAAGCTCCCAACTTTTACAAATCTACCATCTAATGTTGTTGTAGATTGTTCTGAATTGTGGGTGTTTGTAGATGGTTGTCCATACATTTGTAAGGGGGGTAACATTTGTGATAGTTGAAATGAGTGTCCTACACCATATTCACTTATTCCTTCATCACTTATCTGTACTTCTTTGGTGAATTGTTGTGAGAGTGGAGCCAATTGCTCTTCAACATTTGAAGGGTTAGATTGTGCCACCCTTATCTCTTGTGATTTTTGTTGTTTTGGAAGCCACTTTGAAATGAAGCTCTGTTGTTGCTCACTATCTGATGTGCCAACTTCTCTATTGTTAGGTATGAATGTATCCTGAGATGTCTTCAATGCATGACAAGCTTGGGTGTCATTGTAGTCTGCTGTGATTGTCACCTCCTGTCCATTGACGGGAAATTTCAAGCATTGATGATAAGTAGAAGGTACTGCTTGCATATCATGGATCCAAGGGCGTCCCAACAGTATGTTGTATGTTAGTTCTCTATCTAAAACTTGGCAAACCACTTTTTGGACAATAGGCCCAACTTGAATGGGTAATATGATCAACCCTTTAGAGGACCTTTCTTCCTCATCATATGCTTTGATTGTGATTTTTCTTCTTGTATCAATGGCTTCATCTGAGTATCCTAGTGCACGAATCAGCTTTAAGGTACAAATATTTAAACCAGCCCCTCCATCTATCAGGACACATTTTACACGATGTTTATGGATAAGGACTTCAATGTGAAGGGTGGAATTATGCGGATGGGTGAGTGATACATCATCATGTTCAGAAAATGAAAGGCAATGAGGTGCAGATAGATGTCCCACCATAGCTTGGAATTGACACACATCCAGATTGTTAGGTACCGTAGTTGATACAAGAGCTTGTTCAAGAACCTCTTTGTGTGATGGGGAAATCTTCAAAAGTTCCAAGATTGATATTTGTGCCGGTATTTTCTGCAATTGATTGATGAGATTATATTGATTGGAGGGAGGATCCACTGATGGGGATGATATTGATGCTCCTTTCAATATAACTTTGGATTGTGCCCTTGTTGTGGCATTAACCGGTTGGTATTCTTGTTTCCCTTTGAGTGTGATTACATTGATTTGGTTTTCAGATTTATCCATATGTTGTACCAAATTGGTAGATGTAATGTCATTGTTCTGATTGATTTGGTTGCATAACTCTTCATCCTCCTTGGTAGCGGACAAACAAAGGATTGTTGTGTCATAAACATAACCAAATTTTTACCTTTGGTGTTTGCGGAAGAAGATTCTCCCTTCTGATAATTGGGTAGAGGATTTTTGAATGTTGTATGATCTTTGTTTGTTTGAGGGCCCTCTACAAATACTTTCTTTTGATCTATGAGATCTTGTACTGCATGTTTTAATTGCCAACAATTTTCAGTCATGTGACCTTTATTTTGATGATAATGACAGTAATGTAAGTCATTCCACCATGATGGTTTGACTTGAGGGTCCCAATTTCTAGCCTCTTGCACTTGAATGAGTTTTTCGTTTAAAAGTTCTTTGAGGACTGATTCCAATGATTGTCCTAACGGTGTGAATTTTCATTTATTGGAGGGTCGTTGGAATGATTGGGCTTTTGTTTCTCCACTGTTTTGATTATTTCCTTGATCACTACTTTGTTTGACATTAAAACCATTATTTTGTTTGTTTGTAGTGGTGGGTGTCAAGGTGAATACTGGTTTAGGTGTGTGTGTATCGATCATGGTATCAGTATTCTTGTTCTTTTGCCAGAATCTTGGCTTTTCGTTGTTGTTGTTAGAGGAATGGTTATTGTTTGAACCTTCAATGAAGTGTTTGATTGTTCCTCTTTTGATTAGAGCCTCTTCAATTTTGAGCCCCTTTTCGATAACTTGTTCAAATGTAGATGGACATTGTAAATCCAATATGTAATTCATGTCATCTACTAAGTTATCAATGAACATCTCTATCTTCTCCTCTTCAGGAATAGATCTAGGGTATTTAGCAAATAGCCTTCTCCATCATTGGAGAAAGGAAAGAAACTTTTCACCCTTTGCTTGTTTGGTGTTGTAAAGTTCTTTTAAGGTTACCCCATGTTGGATGTTGAATGAGAAGTGTGTTATGAACCTATTGATTAGTTCTTCGAAGGATTGAATCCCAGGTTCTAATTTAGAAAACCACTCCATGCAAGTGTTTCCTAAGCTTCTTGGAAATAATCGTAGTAAGTAAGAGTCCTCGTGTGCGAACTCTATGCTCATAGCTCGAAATTCCCGTACATGATCAAACAGGATCAGTTCTCCCATTGTATTTGTTGTATGTTGGGTACTCACAATACCTTGGAAATGGTATCATGTTAATGCTTGAGTCAAATGGATAAGGGCAAATGTCTTGCAATAAATATCTCTTTGTTGGCCCTTGTTGGATATTTTGGAACTGTAATTGTAACTGTTGGATTTGTTTTGTCAAAGCATCTATTTGATTTGGATTTTCTATACTAGTTGAGTTAGGTGTGGTTGTTTCCTTGAGTTGATTGACATCAAAGTCTTTAGGAAGTTTAGCACCTTTGTCAGCTAATAATAGAAGATACTTTTCCATGTCTTGCTCTAGCATCTTTTCCATAAATTTATGGAAATGAGGGTCTTGTTGAACTTTCTCGATTTCCTCTGCAGTTATTTCTTTCTCATGTGAGTTAATAAGAGGATCAGTGTTGCTATATCATCCCCAAGGGTTTTCTTTAGCCATGGCTGCTATTTTTCATTTTCTTGTTCTTGTTGTTTTTGATATGCTGCTCGTGTGAAAATAGGCATACAAACGTTTAAAGTTTTACTCTAGACTTCGATCTTGGATTTGATTGGATAAGTGTCAAGGTTGTTGATTTAAAATATGATTTAGTCTTATCTAGTTTTGTGATGGAAGGATGATAAAATCCTTGATAGGGAAACTTTGACAGAAAATCTCAGATTTTGGTGATAATGACACTATGCAAGATGCTGCAAGATCTAGGTGTAGGGGTAAAGCTTTCCTTTTGTGTGACTTAAGTGTTTTGGCCTGTGGAAAAAAATGTTCTGGACTGATGGAAACCTTGTTATCGATATGGGAAAACTGACAAAATGTCCTATCAACTCTCTATTTTTTTGGTTTTGTGGCACACTAAAACAGAGACCGGGCCTGCTGAAACAGAGACTGGGCACGCTGAAACAGAGCTACAAAGCGTTGAAACAGAGACCAGGTGCACTGAAACAGAGACCAGGCGTGCTGAAACAGAGACCAGGCGCGCTGAAACAGAGACTAGTCACGCTAAAATAGAGACCAGGAGTGCTAAAACAGAGACCAGGCGTGCTGAAACAGAGACCAGGCACGCTAAAACAGAGACCAGGAGTGCTAAAACAGAGACCAGGCATGCTGAAACAGAGACCAGGTGCACTAAAATAGAGACCAGGCACGCTGAAACAGAGACCAGGCACACTAAAATAGAGATTTAAGGTGTTTAAGACAGAAAAAAACTATCTTATTCTATGAAATTCACTTGGTCTGGTATCATATTGGATGGCTGGTTGTGGGATGTATTCTGGATGAATTCTCTGACTGTGATTGTGGTGTTGCCTAAGAGCTCTTCTTTGGAAATATGCTTGTGAATCTAAGGGAGCTACAGTGTAGTCGTCTGTATAACCTCTAGAGAAATCATGATACCTATGAATAAAAGTCCTATGTTGGAGTAGAACTTTCCTGCTTTGATACAGAAATCGTTGTTTTCTTAGGAGTTGTTTGTATGCAAGTGTTTTCTTTGGTTTTCGGATTCGTTTGGCAAGAGATTTCTTGACAAACTTGGTGGATACCCAATCTCGAATCATGAGAAATCCACAAGTGCTTTGATTTTAAGGATTTTCTTTTGTGATGATCTTATCTAAGTTTAATGATAGAAAACACAGCAATCAAGAATAGAATGGTTGTTTTTAAAAAATCCTAGAATCTAAACAAATAGTGTATGTTCTCAAGAATCAATGATTCTTCTTGGTTTTCACTAGTTTGATAACAAGATAAAACACTTCAGATAGACTCACTCCTAGAGATAAAAGGTCATCATTATATACTTGAACAGCCCGCAGCTTGGAATTGCATCGAATCACACAGCCATGTCACCCCCTAGAGGGCGCCCGTGTTTTTGTCTTTTCCAGGTGCGTACTCAGAGTGACGGAAGTGGATACCGGATCCCCTGAGCAAATAGTCCTTGGCAATTATATGGTGAGTGCTTGAGGGTAGATTCTTCCCCGCCCCTGCACCGCCGAGTATTACAATGTTTAGAAACTGACAGGCATGCTTCTATTTCTAGGTTCTTAGATAGGGTTTCTGTTCAGAGCGGCAAATGGATAAACTCCCTCGAGATACCTCCCAATCTTTAAAACAAAGATTTTGGGGATGGTTATCCTGCACACTTCCGTTGAAAGAGGGTTTCCCCAAATTCACATAAATTTTTAAGTGGGTTGGAATACCATGGCTTTTGGTTGTCCCCACTCAGGTCATTCCCGTAGGGTGAGTACTTTTTCCCACTACGGTAGGCCTGTCTAAAGGTTTTAAGAAAGATTTAAAGTGCATAAAGTAAATGGTGAGTCTGGTATTCTGATGCACCCAGTTAAGGGGAGAGCATAAACCTATCACCCAATCACAGCAAGATGTTTGTTCTTTTTAAAACCCAAAAGACAAGTGATTTACTCTATATGGAGATATTGCTCCATGATAAGCATGATGTTCAATTTTTAAACCACAAAATAAATGTGACGTTTCTATCCTAGGATTGATCAGTTTTTATCCATTTCTATCCTAGGATTGGTAAATTTTAACCATTTCTATCCTTGGATTGGTAAATTTTAACTGTTTGTATTCTAGGATTGGTAAATTTTAACCAAACAAAAAGACATAAATAGAATCTGGCCACGGACACGTCGGATCCAGATAAAATAAATGACTTCAAAGATAAAAAGGTGGCACACTGGAACAGGAACTCGGTGCACTAGAATAGTAATCAGGTGCGCTGGAACAGTAACCTGGTGCGCTGGAACAGGAACCCGGCGCGCTGAAACAGAACACTGGCGCGCTGCAAAAACTCATGATTCTGCGAAAACTTTCACGCCGATACTTGTAGAACACAATTTTCAAAAAGTTAGCAAAATATGGGGTATTTCCCCATGGTGGGTGCCAATCTGTAAGCGGTAGAAGGGGGAAAATGATTTAAACTATGCATCTACGCTTCTAAATAAGATATTGCATCTAAAACTTAATGAATTCAAACTAATTTAAACCAGAAAGCTTCATAAATCTATCCTATTACTCTCTAACTCTAAAGATTTCTCTAATCTACTTAGCTCTCATATTTGTAAGCTAATTAAACTATTAAAATGACACTTAGAGAATGAGAAATGAGCTATTCTACTCTAATATGATTAAAATGTGCAAATTCTATTCTAATGGCAGCCATGACTGCAAATGCTGGATGCTTGATTGCTGCTTGATGGATGCTGGGTGAATGCTTGAATGCTGGATGGTTTGGATGCTTGAATGCTTTGGAAACCTGGAGAGTAAGATTGCATAAGTTAAGATCCTTTTCTTGTAGCCCAAGAGCTGTATTTATAGCTTTCACGGTAGCACAATTGCACAGGAAACTGAGATGAGGGGCTGTGATTCCATCTGGAGAATCCAAAGGCATGGGATGAGAAGAAGGAGCTAATCATGGAAAATGGTTTCTCCCCATGAAAACACCAGGAAAGATGAGAGGGAGGATTGATGGAAGAAGATTGAGAGGACTTCCTGCAAGTTTGTCCCTAAAGCTCTTCCCGTGAATGGAAGCTGCATTAATTAGATTTAAAAAATATAATTTTATTGGTGAGTGAATAGTGTAAATGATTTATGCATAAATTAAATATTTTTAGTTTATTTAATTTTAGCAAAAGAGGAATAAATAATTTAATAAATCAAACTATAGGGTTTGTTTTATTAAATTAAAAGGAGAATGATAATTAAATAAAAGATTTTTAGCAATCTTTATTTAATTTAGAAGAAATGTGATTTTAAATAACACAAATTATTTAAATTGTGTATTAAATTTTAAGATAGAAGTAATAATGATAATAATAATTAAATAAAACAAAGTTTTTAATTTTGTTTATTTAATTAAGAGAGAAATAATATGATGAAAATGATAATAATTAAATAAAACAAAGTTTTTAATTTTGTTTATTTAATTAGGAGAGAAAAAATAAGAAGAATTAATAAATGAACAATATAAATAAAATATTTGTGTTTATCCTATAATTTCATAAGCAATCAAGAGTACTTTAACAAGATCATTATAGAGTATTTAAGAGAATTTATAAGGAATTCAAGAGCATATTTGTAGAAGATTATTACAACATTTAAGATCCATTTGTAGTGTAGAAAAATGTATCCATTTACATTTTCATGCTTGTTTGGGCCCTTGTAAATTAAATGAACTTAATTGTGCCTTATTTAAGGTGTTTTTAAGTTTACCTTAACACTTTCACACTAATATAGGGTTAATAAATTGGGCTTCTTTATGCCTTATTTTTCCTTTTTTTGCATCCAAAAAATCCTTAATTAATGCATCTTTCCAAGGATAATCTTGACACATATGTAATGACCAACCATAAATTAATGTTTTTAGATTGTATGGCCCACATTTAGTGATTTGGGACTCATACACCACCTTGGGAATATGATTCCCACCTAAGTTTTGGGGCTTTGATCCTAATTTTATATTAATCTAAGCATTTCTTAAAAAATGTGTCCCAAAGCCTAACCTAATGGGAATCATACACCACTTTTGGGCATATGAGTCCTATGTGGCTTATACCTAAATTAAACTAAAATTATTAGCAGGATTTTATCTTCCTAGATATGATATCATCTTGTAGTGTTGTAATTTCAAGGAATTAGGCATGAACAAGTATAAATACAAGGTTATTTCACTCATTTTCACCTAATACTTTCATGAGAGCATTCCTAATAGAAAATTGGTGATTATAAATGTTTACAAGAACATCCTAGAGAATTGAAGAGTTTACAAGGCATTCAAGAGATGATTATCAAGTGCTTTAGAGGATTATTCAAGTATTAAGCATCATGTCAAAGTCATCATGCATCATGTTTTTTTTTGAGCTAACATTTGTGATGTAGAGTTTTATGATTCAAGCAAGCATTCAATTCAAGATCTACAACATTCAAGAAAGAGTCAAGGTCCAAATCCATTGGAGCCATCTCATACATGTTTGCAACTTTTTATTCCTAGGGTTTGGTGAGTTGTAACATATCATTTTGTTCATTCATCATTCCTCCTTTCCATTTGATTTCATTTCAAGTTTTCTTTACCCAAAAAGGGGTTTTACCAAGGAAAATCCATTTCTACTAATAATACAACATTTTTCCATCTCTTTAGTGTGTGATTTGTAGATCTAGGTTGAAGACATATTGAAGAGAAATATTGGAAAGAAGTTGTAAAAGCTACAAAGTTGTCCAAGTTGTCACCTTGTTCAAATGATCACTAAAATACATCTATAAAGAAAAATTAAGAATTTGAGATCCAAAAATCAAGGTGAGAAGATATAGCAGAAGTTGAGGAGTAGATTTCAACTTTGAATTTTTTAAAATACCAAGTAGAACTAATACACCACTTCTGGAATACGAGTCTGAATACAGTCAAATTTCTAGATTTTAGGAGTTCTAGACTTGTCATTGCTAGATTTATATTCTTACCTAAAAACCCTAATCTTGGACTAAATCACCTAGCCTAGCATATGAGTCCTAGTGTGCATTAAATTCATTGTTTTGAGCATTTCAATTCTTCATTCAAGCTGCTACAAGTTTCTAGGTTCCCCTCTTTTCTTCTCCATTTTTCTATTCTATTTTGCATCCATTTCTAGGCCATTTAGTGAAGCTTTGCATATCATTAGGTTTTGTCATTAGGTCTTGTAGGTTACTTGTCTTTCAAATCCCTAGGTTGGTGATGAACCCCTTTTTAGTCCTTAATCATTCCCTAGGACAACCATTACTAGAACTCTTTCCTTCATTACATCCTTGTATTGAGATCTCTATGGTTTCCTTGAGTGAAGCTATGTTAAATAGGTCTAGTGCTCCATCTCTTGAAAGATTTAGAGAGAAAACATATATTCTAGGTTTCATTTTGGTGAACCTGCATTTAGAAAACCTTTTAATTTTTATTTGGAGTGCATCATAATCCTAGATCTGGCTTGCATTAACTTTGCATTAGGGTTTGCATTAATTAATTGGCATTCTAGGGTTTCTAAATCTTGCATTAGTGAAAGTGCATATAGGTTGCATTTTTTGCCTCTTGCATCATTGAATTTCATCTAAAATATGTATTTTCATTTTCCTTAGACATCATCCAAAATAGAAAGCATAACATTCATAGACAATTTGCTGAAAACGATGAAGAAACCCTAATCTGGGACTCATACACTCCTCTAGGAAATTTAGTCCCAACACATGACATTTTGCTTGATTTTTGGTTATTTTGTGGTGATTGTTATTCACTGTTGAAACCTTTGAAAACCTTGATTCAAACTCATACACCGCTCTAGGTGATTTAGTCCTCTTTTAGATTTTAAACTGCATTTTCCAATATTGAAAACTCTATTTTTGTGTTTTTTTACTATTTTTAGTTATCTATTTCAATTTGAATATTTTTTTTTACATTCATATCATTCCATCTAGCTCAATTTCATTCAAATCAAAATTAGAGAATATCATTTATCTTGTGTTCATTATATTCATAGATTACTAGGCCTTGCATGAGCTTTTCAACTTGGTGTCCTATTGCTAATACTATAGTGAGACAAAGTTTGAGACTCATGTCATCCCACAATTGCATAACCATCGTGGATCTTGGGTTATCTAGCTCTTTCACTACTAGTGTTGACACTAGTTCACTAGGTATGGACCATACCTTTGACAACTCCTTACCTTGAAGTAGTGTGACAAATGTTGAAACTATGGTTGCTAGTATTCCACAAGAAAACATAATCCAAATTCATGAAGACTTAGAAAACCTACAAAATCAAATAAGTACCAAACATATTTCATCCATCGCTATCCCTCTCATAGATAACATGTAACGGGTACATGTGCAGGATCATGATGGGCCAAAAAGTGGCGATATGATGGGTATTTGTAGGGTATGTGGCTGATGACTTTTTTCTTACCCAAAATTGATGAAATGAAAAGGGTTTTTAAAGGAGATTCTCATCTTTCCACCAATATAAATTATACCTTACTTTGAATTTAATAAATAATTATTATTCATCTTCTATTTGAATTATGACCAAAGTCCTGATTGATAGGCTAATTGAAAAAAATCTATAGCTTTCAAATGGTATCACATTTTTTGAATCTAAAATATGCATCACATTCTATGCCCACATACTATAGGATTAAAAAAAAAAAGAAATGAATTTCATGAAGTTTTGACCAAGTTATGGTGGTCAGAGAAACAAGTTTTTATATTTTTAAAAGTTGTAAAAAAAATTTCATAATTAATTTCTACTTGGAAAAATATTACAAAAAATATGCATCACATTGGGAAATGAGTCCTCTACTTATATCTAAAATATTATTAAAAAATATTTCATTTTATTGTGGTTAGGGTGGTTAGAAAGACACCGCTTTTATATTTTTCCCTGAAATTTAAGTACCTCTGCATTGAAATTTCAAATTTTCACCAAATAGATTTATAAAAATAAAAATAAAATAATGAATAGTTTAGAAACTACATTCAATTTTCTATAGGATTCTATTCTTACATATTTTTGAAATAATATAGATAACTTATTCAAATTTTTACATCAAGTTTCCTAACTCTGATTTTTCTAAATTTTTGCCACTTAAGGGCCTATTTTTTCCATGATGATCTTGCACATACCCTATACATCACATTATTGAAAGTGAATATGGAGTTGATCGTGTGAATAATATAGTTCAAATTTTGGGGAAACATCTTACCTCAACTAGTAGTTGTGCTTTACCTTCAAACAATGTACAAAGTCAAGGAGGAACCAAAATTCCTCCTCCCACAACCATTGCCTCTATTCCTACCTACACCAACCCTCAGGTTACAACAATGATGCAACCTACTACTAATGTCATTGCTACCTTCGGTGTTTCTGCTAGTATTCCTAGTACCTTTGTGGCATTGCACACCATATCTCAAGCCACTTTACCTCCCATAAGCATTCCATTCACTTTCCCCTCAAACACATATACACCCTCATCATACTCACCTCCATCTTAAAATGTAAACAATGATGTCATTATAAACCAACTTTTGCAAATTGTTTCATCCCTTCAAAAGCAATTTTTCACTATAAACCAAAATCAAAATAGTCAACCTACATACTATGTCAAAACACCCCCTTATCCTTAAAGATATGAAGACTCTTGATGCCACAAGGTATAGAGGTTCCTAGATTTGAGAAATATGGGGGGAAAAGAGATCCCTCTAACCATGTTTCCACTTATACCACCTTATGCAGTTACTTTATTCTTGAGGATAAGCTCTTGGCTAAGCTTTCACCTAGATCCTTGAAGGATGTCGCCTTGGAATGGTTTTCCTCATTACCAAAAAACCCAATTCATTCATTCAATGAACTTGTTGAGGCATTTATAAACCATTTCCAAGTGCATATGACTGCTAAGATGACCTTAGCTAATTTGATGAGATGTAAGAAAAAAGATGATGAAAAAATTACTAACTCTATCTCATGTTATCAATCACTTTATTCCCAAATTGATGTAAATATTCTCAACCCTCACCTTCAAAGGATGTTCATTGAGAACTTACAAACTAAGATTCAAGATAAGCTTACAATTATGAAGTTTCCCTCCTTCATACACTTGTGTATTTCCATTCATGATTATCAAAACTTAGTTAGTAGTCGTGATACAAAATCCACCTCTAGCCATCTTGAGAAGTCTGAATCCACATACCAAAACAATTATCAACCTTTTATAAAAAAGAATAAAGGATTTCTTCAACAATATCCCCCTCAACAAACAACTCAAAATGTTGACACTCAAGTAGCTACTATAAGGAAGATAACTCCTTTCGCATTTGGGGATTCAGATATGAGATTCACTCCCTTACCCGATACCCTCCATAACATAATTCCACAACTTTTAGAATAGAAAATGATCACCTTGCCTCTCATTAAAACTCTTGATCCTAATAATCATTTACCTTTGAACTTTAGATTGAATTCTTATTTCCATTATCATTAAAAAAATGGACATGGCACAAAACATTGTAAGCATCTTAAACATCTTGTACATGACCTCATTGATTCTGGTCATATTTCAATTGGAGGTGTTAATGATCAAGGAAATAATTCTATTACCCCTCCCAACCAAAACTTGCAAATATTTACCAACCCTATGCCTAATCATAATATTTCATTTGTTAAAGCTAGTGAAACTACAAATAATGATGTGATGAATGTTGACATGGATGATGAAAATATAGATACAATTCAACAAATTCTTATGGATACTATTGAAAAAGGTTTGATTGTGTTGATAAAAACTCAACCTCGTAAGGGCCAAACTATAAAACCTCTTGACATTGCTTTCTCATCTAAAGATATACTTAAGCATGCACCTGATGGTCCTCTTTATATAGCCAGTCAAATCAACAATAAGCCCACTAATGGGATATTAATTGATCCTTTCAATCAATAGAATGTGATCATTGAAGAATTCTTACTTGTGCATGAACTCTATCAAGAAACATACGATAAACCAAAAGAATGGATAAAGACACAATAGTTTTGCTTTCCCTACAATGGGATTGATCACCCTTCCCTTACAAATAGGACCAAAAAAAATTAGATGTCTCATTATTCATCATCTCAACGCCGTAACAATTCCATGTGAAGCTTGGTTACCCATAGCTACACTCCATGAAGTCCATCATGTCAGTAGTGCATAAATGCTTAAGGTTTTAGGCTTCGACAATGAAATATTTACTATGCATCATAGTAGCTTTAACCCTTTGTCCTCCCACAAAAACTTTACATAAGATTTCTGTTGGCTCAAGCCTATGGAACCTATTAAACCTATTGAAAACTTCTTTTTCAAATCATACCAAAATTTAAAGGTGAAATGTGTAGCAAAACTATCCCTTACAAACATGCCTTAGCCTATTACCGAGCCTACTATTCTTTATGAAAACATGATTGAACCAAAATACATTCCAAACAACCAAGACCAAGCTAAGATAGATCCTTTACCTATCTCCTACAAAATACTAAGCGACAATAAAAACAATCCCATCATGCCTCCTAAAATAAAACAAGTTTACAAACCTAAAGAGAAAGTGTTTGAACAACCTTCCATGGTTCCTTCCATCCCTCCCCTTAAGGATGAAAAGAAACCTATGGCTGATAAATCCACCCCTACACAAATGCAACTTGAAAATTGAACTAAAATAAAATAGAAATGTTAGAGAGTGCAGGCATATACATCGTGCCCTTGCTCAAAGGTTAAATGAAGAAAACAACAAAGGAAATCAAAACCCAAACTTGACTGAAGCAATCCATGATGAGTCTCCCCCTTCATTGAAACAAAAAGATATTATACTGCAACAAGTGCTAAATCCCTCTTTAGACATTATCATTTGACCTCTTGTTATGATTAATTTGGATGACAATTATGAGGTTGCTAAAATTGACGAGGAGGTACATAATGAATTGAATACATTGTTTTCCTCTTTTATGAGCTTAAATGATAATTCTCCTAAGAAGAGTGTTGAACATGGTGATGACCCTAGTTCAATAGTTGCTATTGTCCCTTTATCTAGTTTTTTTCCTTTCGTATATGATGAACACGATTAGGATGTAGATGACTTGCTAATAGGTTGATTCACATGTGCCTTACTAGTCTTCTGCAGTGTTTCTTTTTCTCTTATATGATTGCATGTGTGTAATGTGATCCCCCCATGCTTTTTTGTTTGATGTCTCTTTCTCTCTTTGTGACATCCCTTTATTTGTACCTACATTCTTCTCTATGTCGTAAATCTTTTATCTTTTATCTTTTCTTTGTCTTGTGTTTTCCTTTTGGGGATGATGCAAGGAATTGAGCCATTAATGTCTCTTCCATTTTGACCAAAAATATTTTTCTTTATATTTTCTTTGTCTTTTGTTTTCCTTTTGGGGATGACATAGGGAATTAAGAAATTCATGTCTCTTCCATGTTCACCCAGAAATACTTTTCTTTATTTTCACTCTCTTAGTGTCATTCTTCTAGTTCTATGAGTATTTGGAAAATGATGACAGTTTTGAGCTCTCTAAAAAAATTGTAGCAAGAACATATTGAACCTGAATTCATGGATCCCTCGTGTGTTTTGGAATTCCATTTTGGAGGCATCCCCTTCCTTCCTTTTTCATGAAATAGATTTATTTGAAAATATATGACTTGGCATAGGGCTTTCCAAATAAGGTCTCATGTCTTCTTTATTGTTAGCATTTATCATTTTCTGCTTTAAATTATTTGCTCACAACATGGTGTTTAGCAATTTCTTTAAATTGGGGGCATACATTGGCATTATTCTTTTGCATTTTTTAGGTTTTATTGTGTAGTCTCACACTTCTTTGTGATGTAATGCGATGCGGGATCATGATAAGACTAAAAATTGTGGCAATATGGTGGGTATTGTAGGGTATGTGGTACGGCGACTTTTTTACCAAAATTGATGAAACAAGGGTTTTTAAAGGAGATTCTCATCTTTCCATGAGATATAAATTATGCTTTACTTTGAATTTAATAAATAATTATTAGTAATTTTCTATTTAAATTACAATAGAAATTCGATCAATAGGCTGATTGAAAACATCTATAACTTTCAAATGTCAGTACATCACATTTTTGAATCAAAGAAGATCGTCCTGCATTATTGCTTAGGTATACTATGTAAAACAAGAAAAAAAATTAAATTTCAAGTTTTGACCAAGGATTAGTGTGGTCCCGGAGACATACAAGTTTTATATTTTTAAAATTTGTAATAAAAAATTCATATTAGAACCTATTTACTTTGGAAAAAAATTACAAAAATATGCATCTGACATGGGACATGGAGTCCCTCTACTTATATCTAAAATATTATTATAAAAAATATCACCATTTTATTGTGGTTGGGGTGGTGGGCAGGACACTACTTATTTTTCTAAAATTTAAATACTAACATTGAAATTTCAAATTTTCATAAAATAGAACTTTCTTTTTTAAAAATAGAAAGCCTAGTAGTTTAGAAACTACATTCAATTTTCTACAAATTCTATTCTTACATATTTTTGAAATAATAGAGATAACTTATTCAAATTTTTACGTCAAGTTTTCTAACTCTGATTTTTCCAAATTTTTTGCCACTTAAGGGCCTATTTTTTCCATGATGATCCTGCACATACCCGTATCTTTCATTTTGTGGTATCATTGAATGTAATTTCTCTCAAGAGTGTGAACTATCTTAGCATATTATATTCCTCTTAGTGGCTTGATGTGACACACTGCATCCCCTAAGTTGTGAATCTTCTATTCTTTGATTGGTCCTCTCTTGGAGACATTAGACATAATTTTCCCTAAGTTAAGATCTTATAGGAACTAAGAACGACTCCTTTGTACATTCCTTATATTATTTTTACATTATAATTTGGTTATATGGCCACCTTTCATAACACACTTTGATTGCCTTTGGAGCCATCTTGTTTTTTCATGAGTATCAAGCATACAAAGCTTTTCTTGCCTCATGACATTTGAAGTTCATTGTTATGTGGCACCTTTTGAAATTTATCAAGAGGTATAGCTTTGGTTTGGTTGAACGGGAAGCCAAACTTAGGGGTGACTTTCCCATATCCACTTAATTGTTTGCATGAGCGCATATTGGCCATGTGTGTATGTGTATCATTGGGGGATCACCTAGTCCCACGGATGGCCTAAGGTTCCACTAGCCCTTATGAGCATGTGTTGGTTTGCATAGTGGAGGAACACTTGTAAACATTTTTGGACAAACAACTTAGATCTGATCCACAACATATGGGACAAATGGTTGAAGCTTGATCCACCCCTTTTCTAAATTATTTTTTCTTTTTTGTCTTTGGTAGTGCATGCTTGTATCTTGTTGTTTCTCTTTATATATCCTTTTCATGTGTGTTCTTTTGCACCTATGTTTGTTTACCATTGGATCTTGATCTTGGGGGCTTGTGCAACCCTCTTGGTCTTTGTTGTCCTATCTTACTGGCATTGGTACATGTGAACCCCTCTTGATGCATATTTCATCTACTTTAGTGTGATTTTGAAGCAAGTTCCTCCTCTCACTAAAGTGGGAGCGAAATGTAGTGTAGAAAAATGTATCCCTTTACATTTTCACACTTATTTGGGCCCTTGCAAACTAAATGAAATTAATTCTACTCTATTTAATGTGTTTTAAAGTTTACCTTCACAATTTCACTCTAATCTAGGGATTTATTAATAAATTGGGCTTCTTAATGCCTTATTTGCCCTTATTTTGCATCCATAAGCATTAACTAATGCATCTTTCTGAGGATAATCTTGAGACACATGCAATGAGCAATCATAAATTAATATTTTTAGATTGTATGCCCAAATTTCATGATCTAGGACTCATACACCACCTTGGGCATATGAATCCCACCTAAGTTTTGGGGCCTTGATCTTGATTTTACATTAATCTAAGAATTTATTTAAAAATGTGTCCCAAAGCCTAGCCCAGTGGAATTCATACACCACTTCTTGCATATGAGCCCCATGTGGCTTAAACCTAAATTAGATTCAAATTCTTAGTACAATTTTATCTTCCTAGATCTAATGTCATCTTGTAGTGTTGTAATTTCATGGAATTAAGCATGAACAAGTATAAATAG
>VDFB02014156.1:0-14011 GCA_007258455.2 Sequoia sempervirens
TGGGGATGATATCACAGAGTACCTCATCATGGTAGCTCCCGATCTTGAACTTTACTAGGCACTGCTCATTGACCAAAAATTTGTGGTCTTTTTGCAACCAGGCAATCTGATATGGATGTAGGTGCCTTTCCCTCTTTAGCTTCAACTTTGTGACCATCTACTCTGACACCAGATTATTGGTGCTCCCACCATCAATAATGACATCACAACATTTTCCTTCACACTTGTACCTTGTGTGAAACAAATTCTTCCTCTGTTCTGGTTCCTTTTCCTCAGTCACTAGGGCTCTCCTAATCACTAGGGCTTCTCCCCTTTCAGCATCATCTGAATGTTCAGATTGGGCCTCCTCATCTGCATGCACAACCCTTCCACGACCTTCTAGCCTTTTGTCTACTCTTCCTTGGTGTTGTGGACATTCATAGGATTGATGCCCTTCTTCACCACACTGGAAACACGTTCCTCTGAAACCACCTCTTCCAGATCCTTGTCCATATCTCCCTCGTCCTCTACCTCTTTGGTCACCACTATTTTGATCATGAGGGCGGTAAAAGTTTTCATTCCTTTGGCTTCGGCTGGTATCCACATCTTCACTTTTCTTTTCATCATCATTTCGGCTTCCTGAAGGTCTTCCACTACCCCTTCTGCTTTGACCTCCTCATCCTTTTTGCTTGCTATCAAATCTTTTGTTTAGCTTCTCTTCCACCTTTAGAGAAAACTGATATACATCCTCAATGGTGGTCATTCTGACTAGGCTTAACTCCTATTGAATGCTCGTTTGTAACCCATTAAGATATCAGGCTACATTCTCCTTATTGGCCTCTGTGTGACCTGTTCTAATGATTATCTTGTGAAAAGCTTCAGTATATTCTTTCACAGATCTGCTTCCTTGCTTCAACCCTTGCAATTTCTTCAACAAATCTAACTCGTAGTCCACCGGTATGAACTGCTTCTTCAGTTTCTCTACCATGCAATCCCATCTAGTGAGCTTGCCTTTTCCTCTTCAATTTCCTTCCAACTGGACCTCTTTCCACCAAATACTGGCATGGCCCTTTAGCTTCATTTTCGCAAACTTAACCCAATCTGGGTCCTTTATTTCCTCATACTCAAAATATTCTTCTAGCTCATTGATCCAGTCGATCAACTCTTCCAGGTTCAGACTTCTAGAATAACTGGGGACTTCTGCTCTAGGTCTTTTCTCGATCTTTGAAATGGCCTTTATTAGCCAAATTTGTTCTTGATCAATTTCTTCTTCTTCCTCTTCTACATTTGAACCTTCTTCCTCTCCTTCATCCTCACTTTCCTCACTCGGGTTTAACCCTCTTCTCAACTACTCTTGTAACACATCAATCTGTCTTTGGAGGACTGCCAGTGCATCGCTTCCACCAACATTTCTGCTGCCTCGACCACCTCTAGCACCACCACACCTACCAGCATCACTCTTGAGGCATCTTTCCTCACTTTGACCCACAACCACATTCCCGGGTTCGAATGCTCAATGCATCTAAGTGATTCCGGCTCCACACACTCAAGAAAAACCACTCGATACCACACTTTGATAAGGGCGCAAAATTTCCAGACTTAGAAAAATAACCCACAAATAAGAGAGAATAATTTTATTATTCAAAAAATAGAACTTACATGCAGGATCCTCAACCCCAAGTTCTACAACACATGCAAGCAGAAAGCTACGTATCAACTCTTTCGCACATGCGAGCTTGTCCCCAAAAAGCTACCCAAAAATTAGAAACCCATCCATAAATAGAGCTCCTCTTTAGTTTGGAGCCAAAAAAAAATTCAAATTTTAGTTTAGGTGGTTTGGCACCGAAAAATTACAACTTGAAGTTCAAATTTCAAAAGAACATTTGCAATTGTATCTTCTAGAAAGTGCGCCAACTTCCCAGGGCCATAACTTTTGATCTGAAACTCTGATTCGCAAACCGTTTGAACCGTTGGAAAGGTCTCGAAGTCAATAACCCGCTCAAAATTATCTACATTGATTTCAGAAAGTTTCGGGGCCATTATGGGAACTCTAAGTGCCTCAAATCCAAATCAGAAGATTTTTAGGTGCAAATATGGGAAACTAAAACTGCAATATCTTTCAACCCAGGAATAGAAAATAAAAACCATAAATTGAAAATTTCATTATGACGAAAAAGGTATCCAAAAATTTAAAAACATCTAAAAACTGAGAAACTTGAAATTAATTATTTTTGGGTGATGCAAGATTGCCCTTACACCACTGGATGCTCCTGCATCAGAATGTTTAATGTTTGAATAGTTTAAGAGAATATTAATTCACCCCCCCTCTCAATACTATGGGTGTTCAACAGTTGGTATGAGAGGTTGGTTCCTTGGAAGGAGCTTACCATTTGGGGAAGATCTTGAAGGTTGAACACATGGCTGATAGAAAATTTCCTACTCCTTTGGAAGATATTCCTATTGTTGGAATCATAGAAGAAGATTGTAAGCTTGGAAAAGATGGAGAAGTCAAAGTTTCCCTTGAAGACCTTGAAAATATTGAAGATGAAAATAGAGATCTGAAAGAAAATATCAAAGAAGCAAATGAATGCATAAAAAAATTGAGAGAGAAAATCAAGAAGTTTAGAGAAAGGCATAAGGAAGTCAATGAGCAATTAAAGCAAGCAAATGAAACCATCAATGGTCTTAAAGTGCAAGTTGAAGAAAATGAAATAATTGAAGAATTATCAAATATAATGGTGAAAAGAAAATTAGAGGAATGTACAAGGCTTGAAAAAGAAGTTGTGAATCTGAGGTATGTTGAACAAGACAATTGAGAGGGGGGAGGGTGAATCAGTTGTAAAAAAATTTAACCTTTAAGCCCTTCCACTAGAGATTAGAAGAATTATCATTAAAAAATCATTTACTCTGCTACTATGACTAATCATTAAGTGCAAAAGTAGAAACTGAAAAAACATCACACAATAACACTGGATTTATGTGAAAAACCCAATAAGGAAAAAACCACGGTGGGGATTAGCTCACAATATAGATAATATAAAAAATGAATACAAAGGCTCATTTCTAGAGAAGGCTCAATGCCAAAGCAAGACTCGTTGTTCAGATCAGGACTCACTGTCCAACAAGGATTAACCACCTGGAGGGCTCACTACCACAAAATTATAAAGAAGATATAAGAGATTTGTTACATAGAGAAAACAATCTCAATGCAATGAATATTTCCACCACAATAAACACACCTATAGACATGCTTGAATGATAAAGTAAACCTTCAACTCACTCCATACGAAAACTCACAATTATACTTCACATTGATCTCCTCAACCTCACATCACATAACCTTTGTTTCAAATCTATCTCACATCTATCTTGCTTGCATTAAATTTGTTTTTCTTTCACCAATATCTCATTCTATATTTATACCATCTTCAACTTTGAAACTCAACCAAATTCGGCCACACACCATTTGTATTTACAAATTCAAAGTAGGTTGGCACCAAAAAATTCTACGATGGAATTAGAATGAGGGAGACCCAAACACACATCCAATGAGGACCTAAATAAGTCCCACCACACTTCAATACGCTTCCATAAAATGTATAAGTAGTTGTAAACACAAGGTTGACCAAACTAGTGTAAACCACATAAATCGAATAAACACATACAACCTTAGCATGATCCAATCTTTCTAGATGAAAAAATTAACCTGAACAAAACCTTAAAAAATTATCCTGAGAACCACAAGTCATAAGACTTAAACAAGAATAAATCTAGAGCAACAACATTTCTCCCAGACCTCAACTAGATACACTGAAAAGCACAATTCTCAATTGGTGAACAAAGCTCACACTGTACAATTATCCAGAAACCTAAAATCTAGATATAACAACCTCTAAAAACCATGATTAAAATATATAAACCATACGATCATAGGAGAAAATCTTGAAGAAAAACTCAGAGAAAATACTAAATACCTACAACATTTCTTTATTACAATTTTCTCAATATCCTTGACATATATATCCAATAACCATTATTAATGACATCAATGACAACAACAACCAGTTGGAAACCAGTTAACCAATTGACATCAATGACAACACCTTCATACTTGCAACAATCTCCCCCTTTGTCATTGGTGGTAAAACATGATGTGAAAAACCGTCAAAGACAACACAACAACTCTTAACACATTAACACATTTTTCATCATTTTTATGTTCCTCCCCCTTAGTAGATAAAAATTTTCACATTATACTTTCTCCCCCTTTGACATCAATGGAAAAGGAAAAATATGTTTTACATTTATTTCCCCTTTGACATTAAGAACAAAAAACTCTTTCAATGACACATGACACTACCTACTCTCCCTGAGAGGTAGCCACCAACCATCGGTCCAAAAGAAAGATAGATCCATAGACCCACCGAATTGATGCATGTCCATATGCATATAGTTCAATAAAGGAGGGGAAATGACCCCTAACTTCTCCCAGAGATACTCAAAAGTATCTTTAGAAAGAGCCTTAGTAAATATGTCAACAACTTGATCCTTCGTAGGTACATACTCAAGTTTTACTTCATTTTCCACAACCTTTTCTCTCCAAAAGTGACACCTAATAAATATATGATTTATTCTTGAGTGCAACATTGGATTCTTTGAAATGTTAGTTGTACTTGTATTATTGCAAAAGATATAAAAAAGATCATCATACATTACTCAAATATCTTTCAATGTTTGTCTCACCCAAAAAACTTGTGTACAAAAATATGCAACAACAATATACTTAGATTCAACAGTAGGTAAGGAAACTAAATATTGCTTTTTATTCATCCTAGACACCAATTTTCTTTCAACCAAGAAAGAATACACCACCACTTGTACTTTTTATGTCATCAACACAACCCACCCAATCTGCATTTGTATAAGAACTTAGTGTAAAATCAATATCCCTAGGATACCATAAGCCATAATCCGAAGTGTCATTCAAATATCTGAATATCCTCTTAACAGTAGCAACATGTGTTTCTGTAGGATCTTCTTGAAATATAGCCACAAGACAAACTGCATGCATGATATCCGGTCTAGTAGCAATTAAATACATCAACCATAGATCTATATTTTCTTTGATCAACCTTAGGTGAATCATCATCTTTACGCAATTTTCATCTAGTCACCATAGGAGTGCATACCAGTTTGGAACCATCTGTCCCAAACTTCTTCAATATTTCTCTTACATACTTTGACTGTGAAATAAAAATCCTTTTTTTTGTTTGATTAATTTACAACCCAAGAAATAAATTTATCTCACCAAACATAGACATCTCAAATTCTTTTTGCACCTCTTCAACAAACATCTTGCACATTGTTTCATTTTCCTTCAAAGATAATGTCATCAACATATACAACCACTATCAAGATCTTGTCATTTTCAATTTTAAAATACAGACTATTATTTGTTGTACCTTTGTTGAAGCCTTGCTAAATAAAATATTTTTATAACCTTACATACCAAGCTCTAGGATTTTGCTTCAATCTATATAAATCCTTCTTCAATTTGCAAACCGTATCCAATTGATTGAACAACTGAAATCCTTTTGGTTGTTCCATGTATACTTCTTCGAATTCACCATTCAAGAATGCAAACTTAACTTCTATCTGATAAACTTTAAAATATTTATGAGTAGTAAATACTAAAAACATTCTGATAACTTCCATCCTTACCACCGAGGCAAAGAATGTGATCCATATTTTGAAGTGTTTAATTTTCCTTCAAAGATGCATGGTTAAGGTTCTTGAAATTCACACATATTCTTATGTCACCATTCTTCTTGTGGACTGGAACAATGTTTGCTACCCAAGTAGAATTATGAATCAAGTATATTATTCTTTCTTTGAGCATCTTGTCAATTTCTCAGAAAATTGCACCAGTTACCTTAGGGATGCAATTCCTTTGTTTTTTCCTGAAGGAAGCCATCCCTCCTTTCAAAGATATGTGGTGCTGAAATTTCCTACCCATAAAGTTCTTTATACCATCATAGCACTAGGAAAACTTCTTTGTACTTGATGAGTAAGGCTATCAATTTTCCCCTCTCTTCTGGAGAACAATACTTTCTAATGTAAAGTAGCTTGGGAGAGTCAGGATCTCCAATGTTTAGTGCTTCAAATTCTCCCAAACTATCAATGGATTCACTTATTTTTCATTTAATAGATCAATCATGGCGATCGAATAGGTCCTCCAAATAGACCAAACCATTAGAAATTTTATTACCTCTCAACTGAATGAATCCATCCTTCAGATCACCAATATCATCAAGGAATAATTCCTTACACTCATTGGTGCTCCCTTCAAAGAAGGTTTTGGAAAAAATCTTAGCATTCTCTATAAAGGCTTGAATCTGCTTGTCATTCTCAAATACTTTCTAATGGTTAACATCATCAAGGACGTTGGATCAGTAAATCATCTCAACCCTATAAGATTTGTTCTTCAAATTTGGATGTGGGAGTAATAAGGAGGTAAAAACTGCTAATAAACCAGCCCTAGAATTTAGTTCTTTGGGGACTGCCTCTATTGAAAAAGCATCAAAACACAAAATAAAATCTCATACCTTGTTCCTATAGTGTCTAAGTCTTTCATTTTTTCACAGTAAATATCTTGCACACTTGCTTGATAATCAACTCTACATCTGCTAAAACTCTAAGTATCTTAATCACCATACTTCTCGTCTCAGCCAACCCCAATAAAAGGGCCTCTTATTTTTTTGTATTGTTAGTGTTCGTAAATTCGAGTTTATAAGAAAAAGGTAATTTTTAAACTGATGGGGAAACAAGTACCACACCTATTCCTAATCCAGAGTTAGAGCAACTCTCATCAAATCCCACCATCAAAGGGAAATTTAAGACTTTTGAAACAAGATAGAATTGAATTGTGTGTATCATCCAAGGCCAATTTAAGACTTTTGAAACCATACAAAATTGCATTGCTTGCATCATCCAAGGTCAATTTAAGACTTTCGAAACCACACAGAATTGCATCATGTGCATCATCCAAGGCCAATTTAAGACTTTCAAAACCACACAAAATTGCATCATGTGCATCATCTAGGGCCAATTTAAGAATTCTGAAACCATTGATGAAATGGCCTTGATGATTTAATCATGCTCACTGAATTTCTAAAAACAGAATTGTGATCAATTCAAGTCAACAAGAATGCTTGAAACTATATAAATGATCTGCAGCAACGTCCACAGTGCCTGGGTGATACCTTCACACGTAATGGAGTCCATGCTCATCTATACGACTTGTTGACTCCTGTATAAAATGGTCCCAGATTTGATATGATTTTGAGGTTTGTTTTATGACTTTAAATCAGCCAGGGGTCCAATGCATTATAGATCATCCCAAGCAGCACCCCAAAGACTAAACCTGAATCAGGTTGGCAAACATCCTGAGGTCATTCTCATGACTTGAAACCATAGGAATAATGATGTGCATCAATCAATTTTAATTTGTAATCTTAAACTACCATGTGCCTGGATGCACGTCTGTTCACTGAGAACAGAATGGGATTCATGCATAATTATTCTGTCCATTTTATATTCTGAACTATCTACCAGATGATGATCATCCCAAGAAGGCCTGATTCCTGTTCAGAATGATGAGGAGACGATCAGCTCCAAGACTCAAGAGTGAACTATTTCAGAGTCTGCACTGAGCCTGGGAGCCATACACCTATGTAGTTTCAAAAGTCTCAGAATTGAACTGGATTATTTTTACTATGATTTTACCTGCAGTTCTTAAGTCTTGTTTGTTCTGGATGATGTAATGATGGCATACCATGTCTAAATTGGCCCTGGATGATGTACATGATGCAACTCTTTTTGGTTTTAGAAGTCTTCAATCAACCTTGGATGAAGTATGTGATACAATTCTGTGTGGTTTTAGACGACTTAAATTGGCCTTGGATGATGCACGCGATGCAATTCTGTGTTGTTCTAGAAGTCTTAAATTGAATTTGGATGATGCATGAGATACAATTCTATGTGGTTTTAGAAGTCTTAAATTAGAATTTGATGATGCACGCGATGCAATTCTGTGTAGTTTCAGAAGTCTTAAATTAGCCTTGGATGATGTACGCAATGCTATTCTGTGTGGTTTTAAAATTCTTAAATTGGCCTTGGATGATGAACACGATGCAATTTTGTGTGGTTTTAGAAGTCTTAAATTGGCCTTGGATGATGTATGTGTTGCAATTCTTTTTAGTTTCAAAAGTCTTAAATTGGTCTTGCATGATGTACATAATGCAATTTTGTGTGGTTTTGGAAGTCTTAAAATGGCCCCAGATGATGTACACAATGCAATTCTGTGTGGTTTTGGAAGTCTTAAATTGACCTTGGATGATGTACACGATGCAATTTTGTGTAGTTTTGAAAATATTAAATTGTCCTTGGATGATATACGCAATGCTATTCTTTATGGTTTCATAGGTCTTAAATTGGCCTTGGATGATGTACGCGATGCAATTCTCTGTGGTTTAAGAAGTCTAAAATTGGCCTTGGATGATATACGCGATGCAATTTTGTGTCATTTTGGAAGTCTTAAATTTTCCTTCGATGATGTATGAGATGCAATTATGTGTGGTTTTGGAATTCTTAAATTGGCATTGGATAATGCACATGATGTAATTCTTTATGGTTTCATAAATTATCCTTGGATGATGCATGTGATGCAATTATGTGTGGTCTCAGAAGTCTTAAATTGGCCTTGGATAATGCACACGATGCAAATCTATGTGGTTTCATAAGTCTTAAATTGGCCTTGGATAATGCATGCGATGCAATTCTGTCTAGTTTTAGAAGTCTTAAATTTTCCTTGGATGGTGAATGTCATGCAATCTATGTGGTTTCAAAATTCTTAAATTGGCCCTAGATGATGGATGCGATGCAATTTTGTGTGGATTTGGAAGTCTTAAATTGGCCTTGGATGATGCATGTGATGCAATTATGTGTCATTTTGAAAGTATTAAATTAGCATTAGATGAAGCACGTGATGTAATTCTATGTGGTTTCAGAAATATTAAATTGGCCTTGGATGATGCACGTGATGCAATTATATTTGGTTTCAAAAGTCTTAAATTGGCCCTAGATGATGCATGCTATGCAATTCTGTGTGGTTTTAGAAGTCTTAAATTGGCCATGGATGATGCACGTGATCCAATTTTGTGTGGTTTCAAAATCTTAAATTGGACTTGGATGATGCACACGATGCAATTCTATTTGATTTTGAAAGTCTTATATTGGCCTTGGATGATGCACACGATCCAATTCTGTGTGGTTTTAGAAGTCTTAACTTAGCCTTGGATGAGGCATGTGATACAATTATGTGTGGTTTCAAAAGTCTTAAATTGGACTTAAATGATGCACGTGATGCAATTTTGTGTGGTTTTGAAAATCTTAAATTAGCCTTCGCTGATGCACACATAGGTGACTTTATCGCTAGTATACATTCATTTCGTTTTAAGAAGAAGATCAAGGAGTATCATTCATTATAAATGCAACTTATCTAGAATATTATACTGTTTCTTTCTCTATTTTGTTTTAATATTATTTATATCATGTATTTACAATAGTATAGCGAATATAAGTTATGTTATGAACTTAATGAATTCTATAGCACTTTGAATGTGAACGACTGAAGTGTTATTCCTCTTATGAATAAAAAGGAATTGATGAATAGTGGAATATTCTCTTGATCAAATAGTCACTATGTTACTATTCCTATTTTGTTTTACAAGAAAGAAAGGATAGCAGGGTTGACTTAAATTATTTTCTTATTTTCCTTAAAATGAAAAAGACATATGGAAAAAGTGAATCCATTTATTTATAGTGTACAGTTCTTTTTTACTATGCTTGGTTGTAGCAAAAGCTTTTTTCATTCTAAAGACCGATAGATATAATGTAAGGTTATCTAATCAGAATCATTGTGAAATTCATTCATCTCATACTTAGTAATAGACTATTACATATGATAGTTTGTGAAATTACAATTGGTATTCATTTTATTTATGGCTTGTTCAATCAATTGGGGGGATTGAATTTTTATTTTTTTTTAGAAAAAAATAAAATAAAATCTTTTTATCGTCTATTCCCTCCATGTTTTTTAACAAAATTAACAATTGTTAGATATTCAATTCTAAATTGGTATCTATTTATTTAGATGATTTTTTCTTTCTGTTCCTAGAGAAAAATTTAGGTAATTGCCTGACAAAAATACGTATCAATCATTGTTTTTTTTCATCGATTCCTTCCATGCTTACTATAATTAGTTATTTTGGTTTTTTATTAGCTTTGCTTATTTTCACCTCAGTCCTATTCATTGGGTTAAGCAGTATATGACTTATTTGAAATAAAATAAAGCCCTAAATAGGAATTGAGATTCCGAGTCAATTTGAGGTACTATGTAGATTAGCTATGAATCCTTACCTATTCTTTTTTAATAAATAAAAATATGATTGAAGTTTTTTTATCCAGAATTGTGTTAGGTCTAATCCCTATAACTTTGGATGGATTATTTGTAACTGCATATTTACAGTACCGATATAGTGATCAATTGGATATTTGATTTAGGACCATATTATGGTATGAACGGGTCTCCTACTAATTTTGAGGGATCAGATCCCATTAGTTGTTTCAGTTTAAGTGACAAGAAGATCAGATAAAAAAAAAAAAAAGGATCTCGCTCTATAGGATTTGAACCTATGACATTAGGTTTTGGAGACTTTTGTTCTACCAAACTGAACTAAGAGCAAAAAAGAAGGATCATGCTCTGTAGGATTTGAACCTACGACATTAGGTTTTGGAGACCTGCATTCTACCAAACTGAACTAAGAGTGCTTTTTCTTTTTCTTTTTTTGAAAGAAGGAAAAGAAGGGCACTTTTTTACTCTTAAAACATTTTTGCATGTGGTATGCTCCAATCACTGATTATTCATGTTTCATTGAATAAATATCACTCGACTTTTTTTTTATAGGAGGAAGAGTACTAGGTAGGGATGACATGATTTGAACCTTCAACATTTTGTACCCAAAACAAATGCGCTACCAAGCTGTGCTACATCCCTTTTAATCATGAGTAATTCTATCTGGTTTTGGAAGTCTTAAATTGGCTTTGGATGATGTACGCGATGCAATTCTGTGTGGTTTCAAAAGTATTAAATTGGTCTTGGATGATGCACGTGATGCAATTTTATATGATTTTGAAAGTCTTAAATTGGCCTTGGATGATACATGTGATGCAATATTGTGTGGTTTCAGAAGTCTTAAATTGGCCTTGGATGATGCACGTCATGCAATTCTGTGTGTTTTCAGAAGTCTTAAATTGGCCTTCGATGATGTATGCAATACAATTTTGTGTGGTTTTAGAAGTCTTAAATTGGCCTTAGATAATATACATGATGCAATTTTGCATGGTTTCAGAAGTCTTAAATTGGCCTTTAATAATGTATGCAATGCAATTCTCTGTGTTTTCAAAAGTCTTAAATTTGCCTTAGATGATGTACGCGATGTAATTTTGTGTGGTTTCAGAAGTCTTAAATTGGATTTGGATGATGTCAGTGATGCAATTATGTGTATTCGATGCAATTCTATGTGGTTTTAGAAGTCTTAAATTGGACTTAGATGATAAACATGATGCATTTCTATGTGGTTTCAGAAGGCTTAAATTATCCTTGGATAATGCATGCGATGTAATTTGGTGTGGTTTCAGAAGTCTCAAATTGACCATGGATGATGCACCTTGATGCAATTTTGTGTGGTTTGAAAAGTCTTAAATTGGCCACGGATGATGCACGCAATACAATTCTATGTGGTTTCGCAAGTCTTAAATTGGTGTTGGATGATGCACGCAATGCAATTTTGTGTGGTTTCAGAGGTCTTAAATTGGCTTTGGATGATGTGCACAATGCAATTTTGTGTGCTTTTGAAAGTCTTAAGTTGGCCTTGTATGATGCAAATGATGCAATTCTATGTGGTTTCAGAAGTCTTAAATTGGCCTTGGATGATGCAATTGATGCAATTCTGTGTGGTTTCAAAAGTCTTAAATTGGCCTTAGATGATGCCCATGATACAATTTTGTGTGGTTTGGAAAGTCTTAAATTGGCTAGTGATAATGCATGTGATGCATTTCTGTGTGGTTTTAGAAGTCTAAAATTGTCCTTGAATGATGCATGTGATGCAATTCTGTGTGGTATCAAAAGTCTTAAATTTACCTTGGATGATGCAAATGATGCAATTTTGTTTGGTTTCATAATTCTTAAATTGGCCTTGGATGATGCACGAGATGCAATTTTGTGTGGTTTTGAAAGTATTAAATTGCCTTGGATGATGTACGCGATACAATTATGTGTGGTTTCAAAAGTATTAAATTGGCCTTGGATGATGCACGCAAATTTTGTGTGGTTTTGAAAGTCTTGAATTGGCCTTGGCTGATGCACATGATGCAATTCTGTGTGGTTTCAAATGTCTTAAATTGACCTTAGATGATGCACATGTTGCAATTTTGTGTGGTTTTAGAAGTCTTAAATTGGCCTTGGATTATGTACGTAATGCAATTCTATGTAGTTCTGGAAGTCTTAAATTGGTCTTGGATGATGTACGCGATGCAATTTTGTGTCATTCTGGAAGTCTCAAATTCGCCTTGGATGATGTACACGATGAAATTCTATGCGATTTTGGAAGTCTTAAATTGGCCTTGGATGATGTACATGATGCAATTTTGTGTGGTTTCAATAGTCTTAAATTGGCCTCTGATGATGTACGCGATTTAATTTTGTGTGGTTTTAGAAGTCTTAAATTGGCCTTAGATGATGTACACGATGCAATTCTGTGTGGTTTTGGAAGTCTTAAACTGACCTTGGATGATGCATGCGATGCAATTCTATGTGGTTTCGAAAGTTCTAAATTGGCCTCACATGATGCATATGATGCAATTTTGTGTGGTTTTAGAAGTCTTAAATTGGCCTTGGATGATGCACAAGATGCAATTTTGTGTGGTTTTGGAAGTATTAAATTGGCCTTAGATGATGCACGTAATGCATTTTTGTGTCTTTTTGAAAGTCTTAAATTTTCCTTAGATGATGTACATGATGTAATTATGTGTGGTTTTAGAAGTCTTAAATTGGCCTTGGATTATGCACTCGATGCAATTTTGTGTGGTTTTAAAAGTCTTAAATTGGCCTTGGATGATGCACTCAATGTAATTTTGTGTGGTTTAAAATTTTTTAAGTTGGCCTTGGATGATGTATGTGATGCAATTTTGCGTGGTTTCAGAAATCTGATGCAATTTTGCGTGGTTTCAGAAATATTAATTGGCCTGGGATGATGTATGTGATGAAATTCTATTCAAAAGTCTTAAATCAACCTTGGATGATGTACTTGATGCAATTCAGTTTGATTTAAAAAGTATTAAATTGGCTTTGGATGATGTACGTGACACAATTCTATGTGGTTTTAGAAGTATTAAATTGGCTTTGAATGATGGATGCAATGCAATTCTGTGTGGTTTCGAAAGTCTTAAATTGGCCTTGGATGATGCATGTGATGCAATTTTGTATGGTTTTGAAAGTCTTAAATTGGCCTTGGATGATGCACATGATGCAATTCTATGTGGTTTCAAAAGTATTAAATTGGCCTTGAATGATGCATGTGATGCAATTCTGTGTGGTTTCGAAAGTCTTAAATTGGCCTTGGATGATGCATGTGATGCAATTCTATGTGGTTTCAAAAGTCTTAAATTGGCCTTGGATGATATACGCGATGCAATTCTATTAGGTTTCCAAAGTCTTAAATTGGCCTACGATGATGCACACAAAGCAATTCTGTGTAGTTTCAGAAGTCTTAAATTGGCCTTGGATGATGCACACGATTGAATCATGTGGTTTCAAAAATCTTAAATTGGCCTTGTATGATGTGTGTGATGCAATTCTGTGGTTTTGGAAGTCTTAAATTAGCCTTGGATGATGTACGCAATGCAATTTTGT